>BQNB010101129.1:0-24546 GCA_026074375.1 Tanacetum coccineum | reverse complement strand
ATGTCATTAAAAGTTTCTGCTGTTAAGTATAATTAATGCTGCTAGTTATATTTAATACTGCTAAGTTAATGCTATTAGTTATACTTACAACTGCTAAGTATAATTAATACTGTGCTTTTTGTGAAAATTGCTTTGGATTGTATTTTGTGGTTATTGGACTAACATCTTGCAGGAAAAGCAAATAAAAATGTTAGATTAATGATGGAATTGTTGTGTAAAAATAGACATAGTGATTTGGTGAGAAAAAGAATTAAGAGAATTAGTGAGAATAAAAACAGAAAGAGAGCTGTGTGAAATAAAAACAGACAGAGTGATTTGGTGAGTAAAAGAATTAAGGAATTGGTGAGTTGAAAAACAGAAAGAGAGACAGAGTGTTTGGACTGAAATTAGAGTTAATGCTGGTAATTGAAAGTTAATGCTGCTAGGCATAAACTTACAACTGCTAGTGAAAGTTAATGCTGCTAGGCATAAACTTACTACTGTTGTTGAAAGTTAATGCTGCTAGGCATAAACTTACAACTGCTAGTGAAAGTTAATGCTGCCAGGCATAACTTACTACTGCTGGTGATGGTTAATGCTGGTGAGGGTATTTTCATAAATACTTCAATTGAGGGTTTGAATCAATTGTTTCATCGATTTTAATCTTTCAAATACTCTATAATCCTAAACCCTAACTCAATTTTATCATCCATCATTAAAACCCAACACAATGTCGACCCTAAACTTTGCTGATACTCACAACATGGTCGCATTTTTTGCTAAACCCACTAAGAGTGAGGGGTTTGAATAAATTGTTGATTTTCTAAATGCTCACACCATAAAGTATGCTTTAACAGTTAATCCTACTATATATACTTCATGTATTAAATAGTTCTGGGCTACTGTAAAGATGAAAACTGTTAATGGGGAAGTTCAGTTACAAGCCCTAGTGGATGGGAAGAAGATGATTATCACTGAAGCAACTGTGAGAAGATATCTTCAATTAAAGGATGCTAAAGGTACTGAATGTCTACCCAATACCATAATTTTTGAGCTGCTTACACTTATGGGGTATGAAAAACTTTCACAGAAGTTTACATCTTATAAGGCATTCTTTTCCCCTTAATGGAAATTCCTTATTCATACTATTTTGTAATGCCTAAGTTCTAATACTACTACATGGAATGAGTTCAGTAGCACTATGGCTTCTGCAATTATCTATTTAACCACAAACCAAAAGTTCAACTTTTCCATGTAAATTTTTGAAAGTATGGTGAAGAACTTGGATAGTGCTGGAAAATTCTTGATGTATCCAAGATTTGTGCAAGTATTTTTGGATAATCAACTAGAAGGGATGGCAAATCACAACAGAATTTATATTGCACCATCTCACACAAAGAAGGTTTTTTCTAACATGAAGAGGCAAGGAAAGGACTTTTATGGTAGAGTAACACCCTTGTTCTCAACTATGATGGTTCAAGCTCAACAAGAATAGGGTGAAGGTTCAGACATGCCAACTGATCCCCATTACACACCCACCATTATTCCACCATATCACAACCTCAAAGGAAATAGAGGCCTAGGAAACCTAAGAGAAAGGACACTAAGATTCCTCAGTCTAGTGTTCCTATGGAGAATGTAGCAGATGAGGCTATCTATGAGGAGAGGGATGACAGTTTGGAAAGGGCTACCACTACTGCTACTGGATTAGATGCAGAGCAGGATAGAGGTAACATCTCTAATACCCAATCCATGGCAACACCTAATAAACTAAGTTCTATTGGAACTAGTTTAGGTGGTGGTCCCAGGCACTAAGACACCATGGGGGATACCATTGCTTAGACTAGGTCTAAGAATGTATCAAAATTTTCCAATGATCCACTGCTCACAAGAGGTAACACACTTGGAAGTGGTGAGGATAGTATGCAACTTAATGAATTAATGGATCTATGTAAAAATTTACAACAAAGAGTTCTTGCTTTGGAGACTACAAAGACCACTTAAGCTGCTAAGATGTCAAGTTTAAAAAGAAGGGTCAAGAGACTAGAAAAGAAAGGAGGGTCAAGAGCTCATAAAACTTATGGGCTTAAAAGATTATACAAGCTTGGTTTATCTAGAAGAGTGGAATCCTCTGCAGAAGAGAGTTTGGGTGAAGAGGATGCATCCAAACATGGGAGGATAGCTAATATTGATGCTTATGAAGATATTTACTTGGTTAATGTTCACACTGATAAAGATGTTTTTGGTATTAATGATCAAGATGATGCTAATGATAAAGATGATGTTGATATGTTTGGGGTAAATAATCTTGAAGGTGATGAAGTGGTTGTTGAAAGTGAAGCAGTTGCTATGGCTAATACTGCCAGTACAATTCCAGTTAGTGCTGCTACAATAACTGAAGATGAAATAACTTTGCCTCAAGCACTGGCAGAATTGAAAAAGTGTAAAACCTAAGGTTACTACTGCTATAATAGCAACTACTAAAGGAATTCTTCTTCAAGATCCAAGTGAATCAATAATAACAACAACAACAATTCCTTTAAAGGACATGGGTAAAGGTATAATAGTTAAAGAACCTTTGAATATGAAGAAGAAATATCAAATCAACATTGATGAACAAGAAGCTATAAGATTACAAGCTGCATTTGATGAGGAAGTGAGGCTTACAAGGGAAAAATATGAAACCAATGTAGCCTTGATTAAAGAGTGGAATGATATTCAAGCAAAGATTGATGCTGATTATCAAATGGCTAAACAAATGCAAGCAGAAGAACAAGAAGAGTTGAGCATTGAAGAGAAGTCAAAGTTGTTTGTACAACTCTTAGAAGCAAGAAAGAAACACTTTGCTGTAAAAAGAGCAGAAGAAAAGAGGAACATGCCACCTACAAGAGCTCAACAAAGGAGCATTATGTGCACTTACCTAAAGAATATGGCAGGATGGAAGCCCAAAGATTTAAAGAATAAGTCATTTGCCAATATTCAGGAATTATTTGACAAAGCAATGAAAAGGGTAAACACATTTGTAGATATGGATAAAGAATTGGTAGAAGAGAGTTCTAAGAAGGCAGAAATAGAGAAGGAAGAAAGCAGTTTAAAAAGAGCAGGAGAAGAGCTGAAACAAGAAATCTCTAAAAAGAAAAAGTTGGAAGAGGACAAAGAGTCTGCAGAGCTTAAACAATGTTTGGAAATAATTTTAGATGATGAAGATGATGTAACTATTGATGCAACACCTTTATCTACTAAATCTTTAACCATTGTTGACTACAAGATCTGCCAAGAAGGGAAGAAAAGCTTTTTCCAAATTATCAGAGTAGATGGTAAGCATCAAATGTATTTAACTTTTGGAAAGATGCTTAAAAACTTTGATAGAGAAGACTTAGAAGTTGTTTGAAGTATAGTCAAAGCTAGATTTGAGAAGTTAAAGCCAGTGAATTACATGGATATTTTCTTACTTCTTAATTTGAAGACTATGTTTGAACATCATGTTAAAGATGATGTATGTAAGAATCAACAAGGATTAGTTAAAGTGATGAATTAGAAGCTTTATGATTCTTGTGGAGTTCATTGTGTAACAATGCAATCCATGATGTTTTATCTGTTGGTTGAGAAGAAGTATCCACTTACAAAACACACACTACATCAGATGTTCAATGATGTGAAGTTTCAAGTTGATTATGAGTATGAAATGGCATTTGAGCTTCTTAGATTGGTCAAGAAATAGCTTAAGGAAGGCTATGCACCTTAATGAAATGTTTGGAAGCATCCTCCTAGTGATTGATGAAGCTTTGAATGAAACTTGATGGTTTTGGAGATAAATATCAAGTTTAGGGGAGGATTATTAGGATTAAAAGCTTCTTAATGCTGTTGGAGTTACTACTGCTCTTATGGATATTAATGCTGCTTATCAAAGTTAGTGCAATTAATAAGAATTAACCAAAGTGGTTAAGACTGCCAGTACAAAGATACTACTGCTAGAAGAAGTTAAGACTGCTCAGGTTTGTGAATGAAAAATATACTAAGTAGTTAGTACTACTAGTACAAAAGTTAGAACTGCTAGTATAACTTAGTACTGCTAGTATAACTTAGTACTGCTAGTGTATATTAGTACTGCTAGTTACTACTGCTAGTATATGTTAGTACTGCTAGATTAAAGTTAGTACTACTGGTGAAGATTGAAGAAAATATTCTAAGTAGTTACTACTGCTTGTACACAGTTAATGTTGCTAGTGTATAAGTTACTACTGCTAGTGTTTAGAGTTAATGCTTCTGGTACGAAGTTACAACTGCTGAAAAGATTAAAACTGCTAAAAGAGTTTCTACTCTCAAGAGATGGATAAAGACAGAAGAAAAGATAAAGATTGTTTATGTGATAAGAATGAGATATTTTTGTAAAATATACGTATAAGTTATTTGTTTATAAGATCATGATAACTTAGGAAAATATTCCTAGCCGGTTAGGACTCCTTGGTGTATAAAAGGAGGTCCTAGGGCATAAAGTTTGGTATCACAAATCGTACCAAAAATGGGTCAGTCATAGAGTTGTTCATAGCTTCAAGGTTTTGTAACCCTAATACTAGTTTGAGTATTCGTATTAATATATTGAAGCTTTTGTTTGTTAATTTTTGTGTTCATTAGAATTACTATTTCTTTGAAGAATTCTTCTAATATTAAATATTAGCTTCCGCATAATCTTTAGTATTATCAAACAAAGTTTCTATCATAGTTGTGTAGGATTTATCTTGCATAACTAAACCTTACACAAGCTAAGGAATTAAAGATCCATTCAAGTGGGATCAACAAGGCTGTAAATGAAGTTCGAGCAGAAGTTCCAAAAGTTTTCAAAACATGCCAAAAATGGCTTGCTATTATTTCAGATAGCAACGCGCTCATCATCTTAAAGACAAGTATTTCAAAAAGAAAACTTGACCTCCTAATGAGAATTTATTCTCAGGCATGGTCTACTTTATGACCATGCAAAGGCTTGTGTTTACTTTGCAACACAACCTGTGCTTCCTTTAGTCTATAAGTGTACGTGTCAGTGCGCTTATGTGTTAAAATAAGAGAAAATCTTATTTCATGGTGTTTGATTTTCAAAAATAAAACATTAAGTCATCAGAAAATGCTTTTCAAAGACATTCAACTTCTCAAACAACGATACAACTCTTTAAGTAGAAAATGGGTCATTGTTTGAGGGGGAGAAAATGTCAAATATCTTCTTCATAATAAAAAATGTGATTAAAGGAAAAAGGTGTTTTAAACAATAATGGAATATCATTCTTAAGGAAAGTTAATTAAATTTAGCTTATGTGTGCCTTATATGTTATGTGTTTATGCCTTTAGGGAGTAAATGTGTTAATTAAGTGGTTAGGTATGCTAGTTAAAAAATTAGGGACTATTGGTGCCAATTGTTAAACTATAGTTGCCTAATAAAACTTATATATGAAAATTAAAAGGGATATGTAACTTGGGGGGTGAAAGTGACAAAAACCAAATTAGTTTTATATCACCCCACCTACCCCGTCACCTGTACACACACTTACTCACTTGAAATAATTTTTCCCTCTCCCTCTCCCTTATTTGAATCGCCATCTCTTGTTCTCCTTTTCCAGTCACTATCACGCTTAAGGTATAACTAATAACTTGTTCTACACATCCTAAACATCTTATACCTTGAAGGAATTGCAATTTCATACATTTTTGAACTCGAAAGGTTTCTCAAAATCAAAAGTGTGTAAATCTTCAAATTGTTTGAGGGGTATTGATGCCATTGGTGTGTGGAAGACTCGTCTAGTTTAGTTTCATAAAAAGATAACATATGAATGATCTTTGATCAAATTTAAGTGTGAAAAATTGGGTTTCTTGGGAAATATTGTAATATGTTAGTGGGTTTTGTGTTAGGAAGGTAGCTTGTCTATATGTGATGCGTTTGAGTGATTAAATAATACCCTTGTGTGTAATGTATCTTAAATATTTGCGTTTTGTTGAGTGTTCATATTTGTTTGAAGATCCTATGCATTTCCTTGTTGTTTTTGTGGTAATTACTGTAAAAAGAGTGCTTAAGTGTTGTGCTTAATTGATAAAAGGGCTAAGTGATACTCTCTTAATGATTAAAAATCATGTTTGTAAAATGTTCGAGTGTGCCAATCTATTAGTTTTTTTTCAAAAAGAACCAAAAAACTAGTTCCCTTTGAGAACCGAACCACTAGTTTTCCCTTTGAGAACCAAACAACTAGTTCCCTTTGAGAACCGAACAACTAGTTTTGTCCATTAAGAACCGAACAACTAGTTTTCCCTTTGAGAACCAAACAACTAGTTCCCTTTGAGAACCGAACAACTAGTTTTGTCCATTAAGAACCGAACAACTAGTTTTTTTCTTTGGAACCGAACAACTAGTTCTATTAAGGAACCGAACAACTAATTTTTTTCTTAAGGAACCGAACAACTAATTTTTTAGGAACTAAGTCAAGTTAGTAAAAGGTTTATCTCTCAAGATCAAAAAACACTTAAGATCAATTTTCCAACTAGAATGCTATTTAAAACCTGATTTAGGGAATTAATTAAAATTGGTTAATTATGATCTCTAATCAAGTTAAATTGACTTAATTGCAAGGTAAAACAAGGTTAACTTAAATTAGGCTAAGGATATCAAAATTCTCTACCTAGTTAGAAAGAACTCGATTCCTAAATAGTCAAAGAAGTTTCCTTAATTCCTTAAGCATTTTTGTCAATCTAAGTTATCATTTAAAAGGAATAAATCTTAGAATGTGCTAAAAGTCTTAGAGTGCCTTAACCTTAAGAAATTTTCACATCATGAATCAACTTAAAGTGCTCAAATGAAAGGTCACTTTAGTGTTTTATATAAAATTGGTTATACAATAAACTGTATTGATCCTTTCTTAGTAGAATCATGGATACCACAAAAGATCAGAAAATTGCTTTGGATGATGCTCTAATCGCTCCTGCTAACCGTCTTAGGATTAGGAAATGCAATCACCGAATAAGCTCCTCTCTTAAATCTAATGAACCGACTATTCAAGTAGTTTTAGACTCTCTAAAACTCACTCCTTTCCACAAAGCATTTGAGGTCACTGCTAATGTACCAGAAATCTACATGCAATAATTCTGGGCCACTATCTCTGTCCATCATAAGTCACTTCGCTTCAAGATGAACAACAAAGGACACACTTTTAACCTTGAAAACTTCAGAGACATGCATTAAATTTATCCTAGGCTCCGAGGTCAGAAATTTGAAGATCCCTTATTTTAAGAGGAAATTCTCTCTTTTATCAGAGATCTTGGCCACACTAGAGAGATAAAGGTCTTAACAGATTTCAATGTTAACCACATGCATCAACCTTGGAGATTATAGTTTTCCCTTTGAGAACCGAACAACTAGTTCCCTTTGAGAACCGAACAACCGGTTTTGTCCATTAAGAACTGAACCACTAGTTTTCCCTTTGAGAACCGAACAACTAGTTCCCTTTGAGAACCAAACAACTAGTTTTGTCCATTAAGAACCGAACAACTAGTTTTTTTCTTTGGAACCGAACAACTAGTTCTATTAAGGAACCGAACAACTAATTTTTTTCTTAAGGAACCGAACAACTAGTTTTTCTTAAGGAACCGAACAACTGATTTTTCTTAAGGAACCGAACAACTGATTTTTCTTAAGGAACCAACAACTAAATTTTTCTTAGGAATCCGAACAACTAATTTTTTAGGAACCAAACTATTAAGTCAAGTTAGTAAACGGTTTATCTCTCAAGATCAAAAAACACTTAAGATCAATTTTTCAACTTGAAGGCGATTTAAAACCTGATTTAGGGAATTAATTAAAATTGGTTAATTATGATCTCTAATCAATGTAAATGACTTAAGTGCAAAGGTAAACAATGGTTAACTAAATTAGGCTCAGGATATCAAAATTCTCTCACCTAGTCTAGAAAAGAAACTCGATCCTAAATAGTCAAAGAAGTTTCCTTAATTCCTTAAGCATTTTTGTCAATCTAAGTTGTCATTTAAAAGGAATAAATCTTAGAATGTGCTAAAAGTCTTAGAGTGCCTTAACCTTAAGAAATTTTCACATCATGAATCAACTTAAAGTGATCAAATGAAAGGCCACTTTAGTGTTTTATATAAAATTGGTTATACAATAAACTGTATTGATACTTTCTTAGTAGAATCATGGATACCATAAAAGATCAGCAAATTGCTTTGGACGATGCTCTAATCGCTCCTGCTAACCGTCTTAGGATTGGGAAATGCAATCACCGACTAAGCTCCTCTTTCAAATCCAATAAACTGACTATTCAAGTAGTTTTAGACGCTCTGAAACTCGCTCTGTTAGGATTATGAAAATCCATGTAAAAGACTCGGTCACCCCGTGTTATATCTAGTATAGGTTAGCTCGTAGTCTTAGTATTAATCGTTTAGTTACCGTACAACTTATGGTGTTGGGTCAGGTCTTTACCCACTTGTTAGCCCACTCCATGGCCCACTTAGGGGCACCAAAACACTTGTATAAATACCCTTTTCCAGCCATGGGAAGGGGTTGGATGTTCATTTTACAATATACACACACTAAGTGATTTTCTCTCTCTAGAACTTCCCACTTTCCCTCTTTAGAATTGGCCAACCATCATTCCTAAGCTTGTATTGTGATATCCAATATATTACAATTGGTATCAGAGCCCATGGGATGATTAGATAGATTGTGTGTGCATTTTCTTGGTTAGTTTAGATCAAAAGTTTAGTTTTTTAAGGTTTATGGTCTTTTTCTTGACACTCTTTAATTCTCACGTTTGTGGTGTTAAAGTTAGTGTTTTTATTGTTGTTATAACCTTCTAGGATCAAGTTGTACAAAAGAAACCAAGCAAAAATGTTTAAAAGGGTGATTTTTAGGAGAAAAAGTTCGTATTTTTCTTGACTGCGTTTTGTCTCACTGTCAAGTTCTTGGTTGCGTTTTGCTTCCTACGTTTTGTCAGAAAAGTACACTGCGTTTTGTCATTTTGTAAAGTACAACAGTACTGCGTTTTGTCTTATTAAGGGTTGCGTTTTGGTTCTGCGTTTTGGTTACTAAAGGTTGCGTTTTGGTTCTGCGTTTTGGTTATTGAAGGTTGCGATTTGGCTCTGCGTTTTGTCTCAAGTTGAAGACCCTCATTGCGTTTTGACTAAGGGAAACTCTGCCCAATTATAACCTTGATTGCGTTTTGTCTCAAGGGTTGATTTCGTTTTGCCTAAGACACTTCACTGCGTTTTGTCTCCTACTTACTGCGTTTTGTACCCTGCATTTTGTCCCAAGTTGAAAACCATTATTGCGTTTTGGTGGAAAGAATATCTGGCAAAATTTTTTCATCATTGCGTTTTGTCTAAGACTCTTGACTGCGTTTTGTCTAGGACACATCACTGCGTTTTGTCTAAGATTTTCTAACGGAGACTTGTGTAATACATTTCGTAGATTTAATTAAAGCAAACCAAATCACAAACAAACAACATACTAAATCAACAAACAATCATCACTTTTAACATACAATCACTAATCATTGTACCGATCCAAAGTTTATCATAATACGAGTAATCAACCATGTCCAGTAATTCAGATGATATTCAAGCGGCCGGTTCCGATACCCGCCCTCCTATGCTCGATAGGACTGATTACGAATCATGGTCACAACGAATCCGATTGTACTGTAGGGGAAAGGAAAATGGATTGCAAATTCTTCAGTCGATTGATCAAGGACCATTTGAGCTTGGAACCACAAGGGATACACTCGGAACTACCCCTGAGGGAGGTGTCCTTCTTGGACCAGAAAGGCCTCGTACATATGAGGATCTCAGTGACACGGAGAAGAAACGATACGATGCAGATGTCCGTGCCACCAATATTGTGCTTCAAGGATTACCCAAAGATATCTACAAGCTCATCAATCACAACATTGAAGCAAAAGCAATTTGGGACAACGTCAAAATGCTTCTTGCAGGTTCTGAGCTCACAAAAGAAGACAGAGAATCTCAGTTGTACGATGAGTTTGAGAGGTTCAAGATGCTTCCAGGTGAAAACATCAATGAGTACTATGTTCGCTTTCACAAGCTGGTCAACGACATGAGGAATATCAGAATGACAATGCCTAACATTCAACTGAACTCCAAGTTTGTGAACAATATGTCACCTGAATGGGATAGGTTCGTGACAGCCGTTAAACTCAACAAAGGTCTGAAAGAGACAAATCACGAACAGCTGTATGCATACTTAAAACAACATGAGAAGCATGCTGCACAAGATCGACTGATTATTGAAAGAATCACTCCTGCTACAAATGATCAACTTGCATTTGTGTCAACGGTCCAACCTCATGCCCAATCATCACATGTCCAGTCTCATCAATATCCTTCTTCATCAACAAACCCTCAATCACTACAATATCCACAATTCCCTGAAACATCACAAATTGATTCCGGATACACCCAAACTGATGAAATACTTGACAACCTAACCAAACAAATGGCACTTCTTGCCCAATCATTCAGAGCTACACTTCCTCAGACGAACAATCAACTTCGAACCTCTTCTAACACCCGAAATCAAGCAACCATTCAAGATGGTCGGGTTGTCGTTCAGAATGTTCAAGGGCGACAGAATCAGAATCAGAATCAGAGGTATGTTGCTCGGGGAAATGGTGCTGCAGGCAATGGGGGGGCACAGAATAGAGCTGGGAATGCCAATGCAGGTCAAGGAAAACCGGTCAAGTGTTATAACTATCTGGATTAGATCACTATTTGTAGAGATGATGACAAGTTGTATAAATTCAAAGAAGGCAGTTTCAACAGGCTTTGCATCCAAGACATCGAAGACATGCTGCTTCTTCTTGTTCAAGGAAAGTTGACAAATCTCACTATTGAAGAACGCCTAGCTTTTAATGTCTCCTTGTTACAAGAAGCATTGTCATCCAAAGGCGTGCGGCAGATCTCAATTAGGTGTTGAAATTACCACAGAAGCTCACCCTCACAAGCCGGATACGTATAGATCAGATCTTAAACAAAGGGAAGCTTATACAGCATACTCCAATCCTAGAGGTTTCATTTACCAGAATAAAGACAAGAAGAACAAATTGACGTTTATTAACGAACTCCACAAGTTTAGTGACGGTACACTCAATGATGTTCGGACTACTCTTAATGATCGTCTAAAGGGAATTTGGATGAAGTATCTGCCACAGACTATCTGGAGACAAAGTGACAGAGATAAAGCAGGAGCTATGATCTAGGCAATTAATAAACAGCTCAAGACCAGAAGGATTATGCGGAGCTTGGAGAAATTTGTTGGTGGGAGACCTTATGAGGGAGACTTTCGGCTGCTGCAAAGGACCATATGATTTATCATATGATGTCCTCGTCAAAACAGGTCAATCCTAGTGAATAATAAAATCTTGTGAATTTATATATATGTTGTGTAGACTTATTGTGCTAATAAGGAGTGCTCGAGTACAAAATTTTAAAGAATTTCTTAATAAATTCAATATTTTTCAAATTATTTTACTCAAACACTGACTTATAGACCCTCAAAAGTTAAGGGGGAGCATTAAAATGTTTCTAAAAGTTATTATGTAACATTTTGTCCCCGAACGATTAATCAATTGATATCCAAAATATCAAGGGATTAACATTTTGGATAAGGGGAGAAAATGTGATTAAACTGCATCTAATTTATATTGAAATGTGATTGTATAAAATGGACTCAATGCACTACACACTTAGCACGTACTACGATTACGATGCACATGTTAAGGGGGAGCTTTTAGTGATGATAAAAACTCTCAAAGTGTAAATCTTTTGATGTTTATATTAAACACTTTGATAGAAATTTTCATTGATTTTGGTTTTGATTGAGATGGAATACCCAAAAGACCGATCATGTACTTAAATTTATAGAGTTATAAGGTGGTTAGGCATAGGTATTCAAATCCCATGATCCAGCCAGAATCGGAGGGATCAACCCAGAGATATCCACCAGATAGTGTAGAAGTCCTTAGGTATGATACAAATGGAGAAAAAGTAAGAATCGGGAATAATGCCGACTAAGATGGAGCTAACACTGGAAGAAACCCAACAAGGTGTTAGTTATGAAGTCTCGGTAAGCATTAAAGGGGTTGAAGAATGAAAAAGAAATGTAAGGATAAAGGGTGAAAAGAAAGAAGACTTCCATACACTTAGGCAGAAACCGAGTCAATACATAATATGTCAAAAACACCAAGTTGTTTTCTGGCATTGAAGACAGTCATGGACCCAGTGACGCTTTGCACAACCCTCCCTAGCCACTCAAGGTCTCTTAACAAACTCTTGTTTCATTTCTCATGGAGATTACACACATTTCTATCAACTTTCTCACTCCGAGTTGGTTGATATTAAAAAGGTGACAGTCTGCTCTAGCCTCCGATCACTAAAACCAAAGTGCACTATTGAGTCTAGAGCCAAAAGAGATCATCCATAAATCTCATTAGGACACTTGTCAAATTATGCTTGCTTAGTCACACAATGTGAATAACAATATATATATATATATATATATATATATGTATATATATATATATATATATATATATATATAATATAATATATAAATATAATTAAAGAGTCCTACGTATTATCCTTGTTATTTTGCTAGCACAACCAGAGTTAAAAAATTCACAGTGAAGATGAAACATTCCGCTTTAGCCAACATCAAACAAGCTCATGGTAGGTGACTTGTGTGATTCTATATGAATCAAACTTATGACAACTGTGCTATCCTATATAGATCAAACTTGTGACATCTGTATAGAAATGATGGTGCGATTCTTTGTGAATCAAACTTGTTCCAGGTTATGAATTAACGGTTGATGAATCTTGAAACATTTAAAACTCTCAATGGGTTACAAAACCATTTTAGCAAGTGACTCGTCGATTGATTTTTTACTAAATCAACTTTTCTTATATCAATCGTGAAGAATGGAACTTCTGATTCACTCACACCGTGTTGTCTGCTTTGACATGCTCCGGTGATGAGAACGGCTAGTACAGCTGCGAAACCCTGTCAAGGAGATTCTTTGAATTCTACTTGATTACAAGCAGTATTTATACTGAATAACGGGGAACCATTGGTTATTTATAACCGATTCGACAAAGTGACAAAGACACTATCATTTGTACCTGTTGTTCTTGTGGATGCTCAAGAGAGTTGCTTCAGCTGATGATTTCTGATGATTTAAGATTCACAGCCACATGCTCATACCCGACGGACAAATGTAAAGATACTATGAAAGCTCAAGTATATGTTTCAAGACTTATGCTACTCTGATACTGTACGTCCTTTTTGAAGCGACGAAGTGTTAAAGTTAAAGAACTTCAAGAAAGATGCAACATTAAAGCTTTTCAAGATAAGGTATGAGCATGTCGGTCCAAAAGTCACAAGTTCACAAGATGGCAAAGTTTACAAGATGGCAAAACGAGATTATGCTTGGTTGATGATCTCAAGGTGTTCAAGATCACATTTTCACATACAATTCAAGATAAAGGAACAAGCTCAAGCCTAAAGTCCATGATCTCTACATCAATTCACAAGTTAATGATTGAAGTTAAAGACTACGAGCTCAAGACAAAAGTTAAAGCATAGTATGCTAGGATTAAGTCTTTGTAAATTGGAGTAACCTCCCTTAGGGGGAGATTGTTAGAAACACATAAAATATCGGTCACTTCCAATAATAGTTAGTCAAAGCCCGTAGTTAGACAAATGTAATGATAATAATCTAATTGGGCCAAAAGGCCCATGGAAAGCCCACAAGTCTTTCCATGGCCGACCATATGGTACTATAAATACCCTTTTCACACATTTTATGCATTTCTATCTTTTGTTTACTTTCTCTCTCTAAGTGTTCATCCAACCTATTCTCTCACTAAAACAACCTCTCTTCCTCTTTCCATGTATGTTATTTGATTGTTCTTCACTAGGGAGTTGTAAAATTTAGTGAAGTTTACGACCTCATCAAAGTTTTTGGCACCGCTGCATGAGGAATAGTTAGGTTTTGAGCTTTGTCTAGCTTAGCTCTACTTCCTATATTCCTTTCTAGTGAGATTTTAATTTCAGTAAATTAGCTTTCTTATACTCTATCTATTTCTTTGTGTGTGTGTTTTGTAATCCTCATTTGACTATTCCATACTTCATTATTGAGAACGCGAATCCATTTGTGCCTGCTCTGCCAAACGAACTCCACGTTAGGATCACCCAAGAGCTCAATGAGCTCCGCGCAATCTTGGCCATGATAGATTCTCATCTTAGGTAACTATTAAATAACTTTGTGAACTCACATGACATTATCGAAATTCATGACTTTGAATCCGATAACGGATAGACAGATACACCCCTTGTTTCTCCCTTCTTGGATTCGAACAATGAGTCGGATGATGGTGAAGTCCTTAATGAGTTAGATGAGTATGGGAATGCATGAAATTTTTACCGTAATAGGATAATTAGTAGTTTTGATGGGGAAGACTTAGCATTCCTTTGCTTGATAGGTTTTAGGAAGTTCATCGCTTATTTTAACCCCTTTTTGCCAATGAACATTATTACGCATAAGGCTTATAACACTATAATGGTAGAGGGACTCGAGAGCATGAGAAAGAACTTAGTAGCTATCGTTAGAGATGTTTATGTGTTTGTCAGAAGTTTTACGTATGTCATGGATTATGTAGTATTGGAAGACATAGGGGAGTTTATTATGATTGACACAGCTGATGTTGTGATGGGAAGACCATTTAGGGCCGTTACCCAATTGGAATAAGATTGCGTCAAAGGTTTGATTTCGTTCAGTCGAATCTTTGATACGTACATCTATCGGATGCCCCGCACAATACCAAGACTTTAGAACTTCAATTGGAATAAGGTCCCACCTATATTAGAACTCAGCCAACGAGATTTGATGAGCGGACTTAGGTATTCCCATGAGAAAAATAAGTTCATGTACTAATGCGGTTGTTGTAAACGCACTAGTTTTACAACTCTCTAGGCAAAGCACCTAACCGTTGTAGTTTATTAAGGCAAGACTTGAGGGTTGTTATCGTTCTTTAGGGGGATAGGTTAGGAAGACTCGAACATAATATAACAAAGAACTAGATATTGAGAGAAGATTCTTTTGTGTTTTTATATTTTTATGAAGCAAGGTAAAATCATATGTTTGAGAGGTTGGTTTGGTTTTAACTAATTAAACTAAATAATAATCTAAACTACGTTTGTGGTAACTTATATGGTTAATTAACGTATTTACTTATTCATGCTGTGGAAACTAAAGAATCATTTAAGCTCAGATTGTTTAGATCTTATATCTAGGATAAATAATAACATTGATAACATATATGCATAAAGGAATTAAACAAAGAATAATGTTATCATCAACAAGGTTTTCATCATTATCTTTACTATAACAATTACTCCAAGCCCCAATTCTACTTTGATCAATAGTAGAACAGTTACACTCTAACAAGATCAATGAAACATTGACCTTGGGGCTACACCACATAAACTAGACGTCTACATCTTCCTGGATACACACAAATGTTTTTCTTTTATGAATATAAAACTATGTGTCTATGATCTCTTTATATAGAGAGATCATGACTTACAAAAGAAGTTAACATAAAGATATAAACAAGTAAATCTTTTAAACATTAAGAAATATCTTTTGTTATCTTTATGTTCTTAAGGAGATCTTCCTCTTTTGATATCTTTGACCAAATCTTCCATAATTCTCCACCAGCTTATAGAATTCCAAACTGCTAGATTTAGGACTTATGTTTTATTCTTTTATTTATTTTGTCTCATCAAATCTAGAATCCCAACAATCTTCCCCTATTTGATGATGACAAAACAAACAAAGTCGTGTACGAACTTCATCATAAAGCCAAATCTTCCCCTGAAGTTGAGATGTAATCATCTCCTTGAATGAAACAAAACTTCCCCTTAAGTAGATTTTCTTTGTACCATGCCACACCAAGGATCTATAAGTTGCCAATTATACCTGTTAACATCTTCTTCCCATTTTTGTCATAATCCAATAGGGGACTTGTGAATATAAGCAACTTTGATCTTGACCACAACAAACCAATATCACACTTCTAATCCAAGCCTTCTAATTCCTCAAATTACCCACCATTAAGTACAATAAGAAAAATGAACTCAAGTAGTAGAAACTCACACTAGCAGTAGTAATAATGACTAGCAGTAGTAAAAACCTTCACCTCAATGATGCATGTAAATGGTTAAATATTTTTGCATTAAGCTTCCCCTGAAACCCATATGTTAACCATTTCTTGAATCTTCAATTCTGTAGGCTCTATGTAATGATTACTGATGAAGAAAAATAAGTATACCGAACTTGATGTAGAAGTAGAATAACCCAAACTTGCATCTTATATCTTGTACTATCCGCGTGACTTAGAACTTATAAATAAATTTGTAAAATATAAGTAGATCACAACCTCTTGACAAAATCCTCATCTTCTATGAGACACATAACCAATGTGATAGCAAATGTGAGCATTGAGCACCATAAGTTAGATCACACATATTTGCTAGATTTATTAAGTCTTTGTCACATCGTTTCTAAGCATGAACAAGTTATCTTTAAAGTGTAACACCCACTTTAAGATATGATAAGAACACGCATCCAAGTAATTCTACTTCATTGTCAAATAAGTGATAAACAATCATCTCCATAATCAATTATTTCAAATAATCCAAAACTAGCCTTTATAAATTTTAAGTGAATATGAATCCAAACAATAGTAGCAACACCTTCTATGGGTAGTATTAAGTATATGAGCAACACTAACCTTGGTTTAAGTTCAACAGTAGTAACTGCTAACATTTACCCTAGCAGCAGAAACTTAATACTGGCAGCATTAAAAATATACTAGCAGCATTAATCATACTAGCAGCACTAAGTATAAATTGGCAGCATTAACCTTTAGTGATAGCAGCATTAACATGAACTGGCATCACTAATCTTCCTTTGGCAGCATTAACCAGTTACTTGGTAGTATTAACATTTCCTGGTAGCACTAACTTACATAAGCAGCACTAATAATCATAAGAAACAGCACTAACCTTCAAAGATAAGGCTAGCAGTATTAACTGCCATTGGCAGCACTAAAACATAACGAGCAGCATTAACATCTATACTTCTAATTATCAGCTGATATGTCTGTTGCTTCTTTGTACCTTCATCATGTTGATACTTGTTGCTTCTTCTCTTGTTCATAGCATTGACTGCTTATTGTGTCAAAGGAAAGCTAACAAACTTCATGTATTCTTGGCAGTAGAAACATCAACGTGAGCAGTACTAACTTGTAACCACTGTTTAAGGATACTTTTTTTAAGTTTCCAGACGACGCTTTTTAGTGTCACAAAGCTGTCATGAATCCGTTACAAATTAGCATTCTCCTTAAACAAAGCATCCTGTTTACTGTAACACAACATTGATATTGAACCAAGAAACACTTGCTGCCCTTCCCTTAATGTCGTTTATATACAAAAAAATGCTTTCTATTTTGATTATAATTAGGGTTTGAAAAACCCTAATTTTGACGAATGTGTCTAGTACCCAAAACAAAAAACTTGAACCTTCTTTTCTTCATAAACTCGACATCAAACATACCTTGTAGATCCTAGATCAAGAGCCCCGTGTCTCTGATACCAATTGTAAAAACTAAAGAATCATTTAAGCTCAGATTGTTTAGATCTTGTATCTAGGATAAATAATAACATTTATAACATATATGCACAGCGGAATTAAACAAAGAACAATGTTATCATCAACAAGGTTTTCATCATTATCTTCACTATAACAATTACTCCAAGCTACAATTCTACTTTGATCAATAGTAGAACAGTTACACTCTAACAGGATCAATGAAACATTGACCTTGGGGCTACACCACATAAACTAGACGTCTACATCTTCCTAGATACACATACACATGTTTTTTCTTTTGTGTATACAAAACTATATGTGTCTATGATCTCTTTATATAGAGATATCATGACTTACAAAGGAAGTTAACATAAAGATATAAACAAGTAAATCTTTTAAACATTAAGAAATATCTTCTGTTATCTTTATCTTCTTAAGGAGATCTTCATCTTTTGATATCTTTGACCAAATCTTCCATAATTCTCCACCAGCTTATAGAATTCCAATCTGCTAGATTTAGTCCTTATGTTTCATTCTTTTATTTATTTTGTCTCATTAAATCTAGAATCCTAACACATGCATTACTCCCTAGTTTGCTTCTCCTAATTCTGTTACTTTGTCACACTTTTGATGATCTGTGTAAGTATTTTCTAAGTCATGAACGAATTACACGAACCCGCCGTCTACGTGATATTCCGTTAAGGAAACGCACAAGTAAGGTAGTATGAAGACTATTACAAGGCCCCTAAGAGTACATCACATGCAATTAAAATACCTTAAGATGGATTAACCATATTAGGGGTAAAATAGTATGAAGACTGTTACCGATGGTATCCTATCTACACACTCATGTTTCCCTAGACGTCTATGCCAATTTAATGTCTTTTCTAAAGCCTAATCCGCACATATAACACAAGAAGCAACATAAACAAGATATAAAATCTAAGTTTCATGCAATCTTAAGTAAATACTAAGGGATCTAGCCTAGCATGTTAAATAAAGAAGAAGAACAAGAATCAATCACACAACATAAATACACATTGAATAATTAAAGATAGATGAACTTTACTTGATTAAACCATGGATTAAAGCCAGATACAATAGAGTTTTGATGCCCTAAAATCGACCTAAAATCTGCTACAATCGTCCTCTCTAAGTTAGGGTTCGGTTCCCAAAAGTTACACACTAAAAACCTAAAATCAACTTTGTATTTATACTAATTCACGAGCGATGGCGTCACAAGTATTCTGAAGCCCTCGCTTTGCTGAATCTTCTTAGGATTTCTTTGAGGAAGTTACGTTCTAACGCCATTGTAACATTCCTGACATCGTCTCTTGGTGGTTTTGACGCCGACGGAAAGATTGGTGATGCCGTCTCCAGGCACTATACATAATTCTTCAAGAGACTTTGGTGTAGAGTTTGTAGTCTTGTCTGATTCTTCTCTAAATGAGTCCAAGTCATGTGTATTTCCTAGAAAAGCTTCCTAAATGCTGAAAACACAAAAAGGAACGATTAAGTACATAATTTGGGCATAAATGCATGATTTATGGGGTTAAATGACCCTGAAACAGTGTATAAAGTGACACCTTATCAAATACCCCTACATTTAAGATTTTATAGTCCTTAAGAAAATGGGATTTTCTACCTAGACAACAGCAATATTGGGGGCATTTAACCTACTCTTTAAAGATAGTTTACGACACAATCTTCTAGACCTCGTAATTAAAAGCACGGAAATAGTATACTAGCACCTCACATAAGTGTTTGGATTCTCTCTTTCACTTACGTGTATAATGAATTATAACAATATGAGAAATAGAAAATAAGACTCATTACCAGTCGTTGCATATAAATTACCATAGGCTTGGTAAAGGATCAAACCTCCACCGCTAGGTGCAAGTACTAAAAATTACTATCAGAGAGGACTTTTAAAGTGTTATAGGGTGTAGGTGTAAGATAACAATAACAAAAATGGATGGGTATACTTTTAGGTGGATTTGGGGTGGAAATCTAATTAGTAAGAGTACACGCTGATTTGGTTGCAAAGCCAAAGACTCAGACAAACATATACAATACTCTACAAAACTGTACATGAATCTCTTTTCTTTTTCTTTTCTGTTTTTCTATTTTTTTAATAACATAATACATCACTTAGGGCTTATAGTTGCACCCCTACACTTGAGTTTTTACTAACTCAATAAATAAGCTAACTAGTAACCCGAATTGAGGTGGATCAACATAACACGAATTCTATCAAACAAATATAAGGGTAATGATTTAACTTTTCTTCCCCATTCTTCTACAAAATAAGAACTACCATAAATCCCATTCGTCCCAAAATTGTATTTACAAGGATAAGGACTTAGCAACCATTCACTCAAAAAAATAAACTTGGGTTAAATAATAACGTACTAAAAATGAGACATACAAGGAAGGCTATGGCAATTTGGGTGTAACAATTGGTTCAAGGGTGTAAACAATGTTCTTCATTAATAATCCAGATTAACCATGAAAATTACAAGAACCATGAAAAATGATAAGCTCAGAGGGGTGTACTAGGGGTATCTCGCATTAAAAATGAGCGCGTAGCAAGGGTGTAGGATAGTTATATGGTCGAGGTGACCAAAATAACAAATACATGTCTATAACATGGGTTATCCTAGTGCCTCTTATCATTTAGCAACTCCTAATTATCACTATGCGGTCTCTGGATGCATCATAAAAACAAGTTCTAGAATTTAATATACTACCGGTACACTCATATAGTAGTTACCGATACCAATGTTCCAGAAAAGGCGAAAAAATCACACATACACATCTGTTACGACGAAATAGACAGATATGACTGCATTCGGACATTAACTCGAACAAGCTAAAGGCAAAACTATCTTGGATATCTTAAATGGATACCTGAAATCCTAAAGATCTAAAGGCAAACTTCACATTTTTAGGGTGGAATTCTGAGGGTTTTTGTGCTAGTCATATAAATTTCTATCCATGAGACGCTAATAATACTCGGTTTACATCGGTGTGTGTAATAATTTTTTATAAATTTAGGTCAAAATTACCTTCTATACTATGTTTTGGTATATTATTCATCATTTTAAGGAACAATCAAATGGTAATTGAAGGAATAGTTTCTAAGGCTTATTTCCCCTACACTTAAGATGAATATTATCCCCAATGTTCTTAAAAGTACTTGATTAAATGAATAAAGGGAAAAGAAAAGAGTCGAGAGAAACTAGTACTCCCATGGTTTGCTTAATAATGGAGAAGAAACATGTGATAACTGGTTAGATCTTCATCTAAGAGTCATCCAATGAAACTCCTAAGAACTCCAAAGCTTTTTCTCATCAAATATAACCTGTAAATCAAAGACAAAGACAACTACACCTGACGTAAAATCGGCAGGATAATGATACAAATACAACTAAACTTTAGGGTTGACTCTATAAAGCAGTAAAGATAGGAAAAGTGATGACGTAATTATAGGTTTTTGTAGGTTTTTAAGAAAAATACAGAAATTGAAATTGCACAAAACATATTTTTCAAAAATACTTGAAAAATTCGAATTTTCATAAGTGTTGGAGACCTGACGCCGTCAAGAAAAATCCTAACGCCGTCTCCAGGCACTGTGAAAATGCTAAATTCGTTTTCTTGGAAAAATTTTCTGCACGCAATCTTATTAGTTGTTTCTAGCAGAAATTACAGCATAAAACCTAGAAATTAATCATAACAATCATATGACTCGAAACTGACACAAGACATGAATTAATCTAAACAATTCATTCAATATGTTTGAGATGGTTCTTATAAACCGGATATTTCCCCTTACACTTATTTGATGCAAAATACCTTTGATTGAAATTAAGACAAAGTTAAAGACAAAGCAAAGCATGATTACAAATAATTCAAACATATAAGAACAAATTATAAAGAGCAAAACACACAAGACACTCCTAATATGCTTGGAATTTAAAAATAATTGGGTTGCCTCCCAACAAGCGCTTTTCTTTATTTAATGAGTCTTGTAGCTAGACTTAGAGTCACACGTCTTTACGTGACTCCTCTTTCGTATTCAAGTCCAAATTCCTCCTTCGCTGGTGCTTGGAGTTCCTTGTTGAAGACCTTGCTCCTCCATTGGTCAAACTTCATTTCTTTCCCTAGATGAAATTTTATCCTTTCTTCTCATTCTAAAATTCTCTTACTCACTATGATTATAGGGGTTGTAAGGTTAATTTCATCTTCCTCCCTTTCTTTAAACTTGCATTAATATTCAGGGGTTTTAAAGAAATTGGGTTTGCTTTTACCAGACTTTAGAGTTACTACCCCCTATCAAACTTAATTTTGGCTTTGGCTGTTGTCAAGAATGGTCTTCCAAGGATAAATGGCCTTTTTATATCATCCATGATGTCCAAGATTATGAAATCCACGGGGTATACAAAACCTACTACTTCTATCAAAACATCTTTGGCTATTCCTAACGTGTAAATATGGGATTGACTAGCTAGGAAGAGTCTAATGTCAGTCTCTAGAAGCTCTTCCTTGGTTAACCTATTATAGGTAGAGAGGGGCATGACATTCACATCAGATCCTTGGTCGACCAGAGCATCTATGTATTTTAATCCTCCTATATTGCATGGTATTACAAAGTTACCCTCCATGTCCTCCTTTTTGGTAATCATTTTCTTAAGTATTGCCTTACGCATAGGTTCTATGGGAAGCGAGTGGTAAGTCTCACACCCCATCTTACCTGATTGCATTACGAGTAATGACTCGTTAAATATTGTATTTCCTACTAGCCCTTTGATTAATTCCATGTTTAAGATAAAACTCTACGGGTTTCGACCTATGCGCCTCCACTAGTTCTCTTACTTTTTCTCTAGAGAGGTCTTTCTCAGCACCCCTAACTAGCTAATTGATGGTCCTACTGTCAACTTTACCATCCCTATCAACTTCCTCGAGCAGCTCTATTACAATTAAATTGTTAGGCTCAATAATGTTTTTACCAACCACCCCGTTGTTTCCCCATTTTTTTTCTTCCCCCACTCTAATGAGGGAGATAGAATTTAAATTTTTAGTTATGGGATGCCTAGCCTCTTCTATAACTAGCACTTTCTTAGGAGCTTGGCTTGATGTGAGTCCTTTAAGTAGCCCAAACATTTCTGCCACCCTATTGTTGATTTCTTCTCGTTGCTTGAAGATAGCATTCTCAAACCTCTCCATTCTTTCAGTGTGTGCTACCATGTAGTCTCGCACTTGAGCTTCGAATCTGGTTTCCAATGCTTGGTGTTAGGGGTTTAGACGGACACATTTACAGAAAGCGGAGGTACTTTGCTTTGGCGGTTCATTAGCGTTTGGTAGATGCGGGTCTGAGGAGATTTCCTTGGCGTATGCTCGTGGAACGTGCGTTGGGCTTGTTCAAGGTGCTGTTTGTAGTTCTTTCAGCAAGAATTTAATCTGGCCTTCGAACATAAGAAGTCGACGGTCATGCGTTTTTTATGTATCTTGAGATGTATAGATTGCCTTGACTTGTTTGACGAAGTCTTTTGAATCATTCCAACTCTTATAGTCATAGAGAGCGAGGTTCTCCATGATTTCCCAAGATTCTTTAGCATTCTTATCACAGACCTTACCATTGGCGGCGCGGTCGATCTCGCACTTAAGGTGAAAAGAGACATGATCATAAAAAAATTGTATTTGAAGCCAAAGATCGATGCCATGACGAGGGACTTTTTAGAGTAAGTCCTTGAAACGAGTCCATGCTTCAGAAAGAGATTCACCGTGATGTTGTTGGAACATCAAGATGTTATTTCAGAGTTTAGCAGTCCTTCTCAGTGGAAAGAATTGAGCAAGGAACCGATTAGTAAGATCCTCCCATGTGGAGTGCTGGAAGACGTTCAAGCCAATTACTAGCTTGATCGGGAAGGGAAAACTAAAATAAACGTAGGCGCGTCCTTTCCCTATTTGCAACATTAAGGTCAAGTGAGTGCACAAGTTTTAGAAAATCCTTTAGATGTTGGTTTTGATCCTCGGACCAAAGTCCGTGGAATGAGCATCCATTTTGCACCAACCGGATGGTGTCGAATCGTAGAGGTACCACAATTTTCCCATCGGGGAGCTCAATGGTGTTCTGATAGCCTTCGTGGCTAGGTTTGGATTAATCTCCAAGAGTACGGATAGGATTTTTTTTCCATGGAGGTCAACGAAAAGATTTACGAAACAATTAACACAAAGAAAGAGATAGACGAGAAGAAAGCTAATTTACCAAAATTAATGTCTTACTAGAAAGGAATCTAGTAAGTAGATCTAAGCTAGATAAATTTCAAAACCTAACTATTCCCTATGCAGCGGCGCCAAAAACTTGATGCGGTTGTTGTAAACGCACTAGTTTTACAACTCCCTAGGCAGAGCACCTAACCGTTATAGTGTAGTGAGGCAAGACTTGGGGGTTGTTATTTTTTCTCTAGGGGAATAGGTTAGGAAGGCTCGAACAGAATATAACAAAGATCTAAAGATTGAGAGAAGATTCTTTTTGTGTTTTTATATTTTTATGAAAGCAGGTAAAATCATATGTTTGAGAGGTTGGTTTGGTTTTAACTAATTAAACTAAATATTAATCTAAACTACTTTGGTTGTAACTTATATGGTAAATGAATGTATTTACTTATTCATGCATTACTTCTTAGGTTTCTTCTCCTAATTATGTTGCTTTGTCACACTTATGATGATCCGTGTAAGTATTTTCTAAGTCATGAACGAATTACACGAACCCGCTGTCTACGTGATATTCTGATGACATTAAATAACTTCATATTTATTGCATCATTTATTCCATGAAAATTAC
>BQNB010101128.1:0-24546 GCA_026074375.1 Tanacetum coccineum | reverse complement strand
AGCTTGGTTTTAAGGTTTAGGGTTTTGAATGAGTGTAAATATGTGTGTGAAGGCTTATGAATAGAATAATTAGGGTTTACACATTGTAGAATGAGTATAGTAGCTTGTACATAAGTGGTGGTGAAGAAATTAGAATGAAAATGGAGGTAAAATGGCTATTTTGGATATTGTGCATTAATGACTTGTACATTGAGCTTTTAAAGATTTGTACTTTGAGTTGAAGAGATTTTATATTTCAAATGAGATGTTATATTGCTTGTACATATGATTTAGTAGCTTGTGCATTCACTTTAGGGGTTAACCCTTCCATGAGATTAGGGTTTAGGGCATCCGATAATGGTTTAAAGCCCGTTTTGATATAACGTTGCGAATGGTACATTATAGGAATAATGTATTTTGTAATAAGGATATGATGATATTGACTTGACATATTGTGATGTTTGCTTGACATATATGAAGACAGGATTGCCATAGATAGGTTGCGTGAGCTCGTCTACTTTAGTTATGCAAGTTACATGACATACTGAGATATTGACAATGCAAGTAATGTAATAAAGCGAAAATTTCCCCGTACAATTGTGATAATAGTAAAATAAGTTTTGTATTTGATGAAAATTCTTGGGTTGTTATATTTATAGTCGGTGAATACGGTGCATTTGGTTCCATATAGATAATGCCTCCATATCTTTATGGCAAACACCACCGATCCAAGTTCTAAATCATGAGTGGTGTAGTTCTTTTCATGAATTTTTAATTGTCGAGAAGCATAAGCAATCACCTTCTCTCTCTGCATTAATACAGCGCCTAAACCCTTGTGTGGCGCATCACAATATACCGCAAAGTCTTCGCTTCCTTCAGGTAAAGCCAGAATTGGCGCACTGCACAATTTCTGCTTTATCAACTGAAAAGCGTTCTCTTCTTTTTCACCCCAATCAAACTTGACTCCTTTCTGAGTAAGCTTCGTCATTGATTTGGCAATCTTCGAAAATTCCTCAATGAACCTTCGATAGTAACCAGCAAGACCTAAATATTGGCGGATCTCCGTCGGTGTCTTAGGAGATGCCCAATCTTTGATAGATTCTATCTTGGCTGGATGCACATGTATGCCTCTGTTATCAATGACATGACCGAGAAATTGTACCTGCGGGATCCAAAATTCACATTTTGAAAACTTGGCATACAACTTCTCCTTCTTGAGCAATTCCAAAATTGCCTTAAGATGTTCTTCGTGCTCTTTCTTGTCCTTTGAATAAATAAGTATGTCATCAATGAAGACAATTACGAACTATCCAAGTAGGGCTTGCACACTCAGTTCATGAGGTCCATGAATACCGTAGGTGCGTTTGTTAGCCCGAATGGCATAACCTGAAACTCGTAATGACCATACCGAGTTCGAAATGCCGTCTTTGAAATGTCTTGCTCTCGTACTTTAAGCTGGTGATAACCCGATCTCAAATCTATCTTCGAATAAATACTGGAACCCTGGAGTTGATCAAATAAATCATCGATCCTCGGGAGTGGGTAACGATTCTTTACTGTCAGCTTATTTAATTCCCTGTAGTCGATGCACATCCTGAATGACCCATCCTTCTTTTTGACAAACAAGACCAGGGCTCCCCAAGGCGAGGAAATAGGCCTTATAAAGCCCTTGTCGGAAAGCTCTTGTAGTTGTTTCGACAACTCCTTCATTTTGGACGGAGCTAATCGATACGGTGCTCGAGCTACGGGCGCGGCTCCTGGAATTAAGTCGATATGGAATTCCACTGGTCGAGCCAGAGGAAGACCCGGTAAGTCCTCGAGAAATACTTCAGGAAATCTCGGACGACTGGTACGTCCTTAAGTTGCTTTCCCTCTGACTTGTCCTCCTCTTTCTTGGCGGATATCTGTGCCAAAAAGATTTGACATCCTTTTGCCATGTACTCTTGAGCCTTTGAACATGAGATAATGGTTAACCGAGATTCTCTCTCGTCGTTACTTTTGTTACCATGAAAAGTCAAGGTTTCATTCCCATAGGGAACTCGAACAAGTTTCTCATCACACACGATCACGGCGTGACACCTTCTTAACCAATCCATGCCGATAATAACGTCGAAACTACCCAGATTCTACGGCATTAGGTCTTATGGTTGAACGAGAATGGTTTTAAGAAATTTAAAGTGCAACCCCACATAATATGTGTCTTACCCTGACTAATTTCCCATCACTAATTCGACATCAAACTAATTCTAATAGAGTTTGGGCCGATGTTAATCAGGGAAATAAATTCAGTAGATATAAAGCTCCTATCGCACCAATGTCGAATAAGATAGATCATAGCAGTTGTTTAAGAGGAACGTGCCCGTGACGACAATGTGAGTACCGGGTCCACGATGCCTATGTTCCTTTCTTTCGCATTCCCAACTACATACACCCATCCTTTTTTTTATTTTTAGTTTTTTAGTGGGGGTTTTTTTTTTTTTTTTTTTTTTTTTCTTGTGCATTTACACTTCCCTCATTCTTATTCTTCAACTTTGGACAATCCTTCTTGAAATGTCCTGAAGCTCCACATTCAAAACAACCGTTCCCTTTGGGATTTGCCCCATTGCCCTTCTGAGTATTAGCAACATTTGTGTTGCCTGAAACCCTGCAGCCCGTGGGCAAAGTGCCTACCTTATTCACTTGAGGCACTTCCTAGTACACGGCCATTGTGGTGAAAATGGCCGACTTGGTGCACTTGGCAAAGATCCCCAGACGCTTCTTTTCACATGTCCCTCACATATTGTAGACCATGCCGGGACATATCTACATTCTTTGAAGGGTTTGTATGTTGGTGAACCATGTTTGTTTCTGGGATAAATCACCATCCTTCCTTTTTGTTGTTAGTATGCCTTTCCGCATAGGTGCGGAGTTTCTGATCCATAAAGTCGTTGGCCAACTCAATGGTCTCATCTAACGTCTTGGGTCTAGAGGACTTGACACTTCCATAAATGTTATTAGGGAGTCCACTGATGTATTTGTCAATCTTCTCAGTTTCATTAGCAACAAACTTGGTACATATCAGGGTTAGCTCTTAGAAACATTCAGTGTATGTTGGAACATCGTTCCCTTTGACCTTTAGGTTCCACAACTCGATTTCTAGTTTCTTGATTTCACCCTACGGATAATACTTGTCCGTCATTTTCTTCTTGAGCACTTCCCAAGTCATTGAATATGCATCAGGACCTAAGGATCTTATCTGACCATTCCACCAAGTCAAAGCAGCCCCTAACAGAGTGCAGGTGGCAAACTTAACCTGGTTTTCAATAGCACAACCACTGATATTGAAAACTGATTCCATCTTCTCAATCCACCGGGTTAAACCGACAACGCCTTCATTTCCTTTAAAGTTTAAAGGTTGACACTTCATGAAGTCAGCGTAGAAACAAGGGCGCGCAGTTTGCACGTTCCTTTAGTTATCCCCGTATGAACTGTGGCTTCCATCTCTATTAGTGGTGTTTCGCAAAGACTTAGATCCAATCATATAGCTTGAACGGATTCTGGAGTCATGTTGTTTGGGTTGGTGTTGTTAGGTGGGGTATTCGGTCCTTGTCTTGTCACAGGTGCCATAATTTGTCTAAATCACAAGAGACAAAATGTGAGGTCAAAATTATGACAAGATATATAATAATTGACATATGAGACAACAACACAAGAGAGGTATATAGTACAACATAACATATCTATTCCATTCATAACTTGGAAAATTTTACATGAAATAGTTTTTAGTAGACAAAATACAATACAAAAGATCTAAAGTTATGCTAGCGGGGAAAACCCCTAATACTTAACATGCCTGAACAATGGCCTAACAAAATAGAATAACATAAACCACTAGATGTGACTGTCAGCATCCCCAGAAGCATCCTGGTCATCTGGAATCCTAGCATCTGGTCCTGGCTGTCTAGCTCTCTATTGCCCTCGCAGTGCTAACAACTCGGCTTGCATGTCACTCATCTCTCGTCTCATGTCTTTCATCACTCGGAGAATCTCTACCATCTGTCCCTAACGTTTACGGTCAGTCAATCGAAGCTCTACTATCTCAGCCTGCTGCATCTGGAAGCGAGTCTCATGTACCTAGTGTTGTGTCTAAAGAAGAGTACCGTGTAACTGTAGTTATGTCTGATGAGCATGGAGCTGAGACTCGTGTGCATATACCTGCTCACGGTGGGTCTGAAGCTCAGAATGGACTGCCTGACTCAATCCTATCGCATGAGCCTAAGCCTCTCGGGAAGCATAGGCCTCCTCCTCCACAATCTGTATGGTCTCCTGATGAGCTATCCTATCCTCCATAAGCAAGTCAACTCGCTGCGAGTCTATGGTGACTCGCTGTGATATGTGAGTCCTACCCTCTTGAGCATCCTCTAGTAGAGCATATAAGTCTTGTGTATCATGCTCATGAAGCTCAGCAAGCTTTGTAACCCTAGTATTGACCTCTCCCAAGGTCATAGGTGCTATCTCAGGAACTCCCTTTGTCGGATCTACCCAAGTATCCCTAATACCATACCCAACCTCACTAATCCCCTGTCGTCTTGCTTCAGCATCTATGGTGCTGACAAACCCATAATCTATCCCTCGATCTCCGGTAGGTCTAGCAGTAGAACTCTCCCCGACCTCATACCTGGAGCCTAGAGTAGACAAGCACAACCTCTTGCGAGGTAGCAGCTCAGACTCGGGAAGATCATCCCTACGGGCAACAGGTGGTGGTATGTATAGAGATGGTGGTAGTGGTGGTAGTGGGGGGTGATGGTAATGCGGCAGTAACCGCATCAACAAGGGCCTGAGTAGAGGCCATCCTGAGTGTCTAGGTTTGGGTTGGACACCCAGATGATGGTAGTAATGGTGATGGCACAGGTAGTGGTGATGAATGTGTAGATGGGGCCGTGCACCTAGTAAGGCGCTCCTTTGTAGAGGGTGGTGATAGTGAGGTAAGTGGTGATAGGGGTGGAGTAGGCATGGCTAGAAGTCTCTCAACCTCTACCTCTGGTGGAAGGGATATGGAAGCCTGAAGCCGGACAGTAATCCTAGCTCCAGTAGTAGTAATGTCAGTAGAGGGTGGTGGTATAACAGGCTCTGTTCCCTCGGGTGGGGAAACAAGCTCAACAGTAGGTACAACAATAGCAGAGTCGGCTAGAGCTAAGTGCTCCTCCTCCTCCTCCTCCTCCTCCTCGTCCTCATCCTCATCATCGGCGTCATCCTTAGATGAATCGCCGTCATCATCATCTCCATCATCTTCCCCGTCCATGGGATAGTCAACCGGACCATCCTCTGTCTCATCATCCTCATACTCCTCTGGATCCTCCTCGGGATATGACTCAGCAACATACCCGGGTGACTCAGCAGTAGGCGAATCAATAGGAGGTAATGGCTGCTCCTCAACTAAAAACACGTGCTCATCCTCCAATGGTATATACTCAAGGTAATAAAGGCCTCTAGCACATAAGTCCGGGATCAAGTGGTTTATTAACATAGGCTCCACGCACATACCACGACCTACGGTAACTAGCGGTGTTAGTGGATCCTCTGGGCCTGGTATGTAATCCGGTGATGGTGGGGCTACTGGCTGCATACGGAGTCCATCGTATCAGTATACGATGACTCGTGGAATGCCTCCATCAGATATCCCCTCATCGGCTCCCCAAAAGACCCTGCCTGGCTCGGAATCGGTGTAGATGGAAGTGTAGGTAACCGCAGATGATGCAGAAGACATGACTACTACAAAAAGCAAAAATAACTTATATAAGTATTACTTATAAGACTCTTATAGTAATATACGTAGTATAATTTATATATGCGTATATCAATCATGTAAGCACTTAGTAAACTACTATCTACAAAGAGAAAACTAAGAGGATTCATGACGCAAAGATCAAAAACCGCGTTTTCAACGTCGGTGATCAAGTCCTCCTCTTTAACTCAAGATTGAAAATTTTCTCCGGCAAGTTGAAGTCCCGTTGGTCAGGACCATTTACCATTGTTCAAGTTTTTCCGTATGGCACCGTTGAGTTATCCCAAAACTCCGGGCCAAACTTCAAAGTAAATGGTCATCGTCTCAAGCACTACTTTGGAGGTGATATCCCTGCTATGGATATCCCGGACCTCCAAACCTTCCCTAAGGACAACTAAATTCAGGGAATTGGGTCAAGCTTAGTGACCCTAAACAAGCGCTTCGTGGGAGGCACCCCATGCTTATCCTAGTTTATCAGTAGTAGTAGTATGCTAGCTTAGTAATGAATAAGTGTTTAGTTGTTGTGAGGAGGCTTGCCTCTACCTTTTCCATGTTTTGTGTTTTGTGCTGTATTGTCCAGGATGTCCCAGATTTTTGAAGCCTCTCGTGCTCGCGGTATTTGTCCTTCGATCACAAGAGCTTCACAATCCTCAGCTTCATTTGGGAATCCCGATATCCTAATCTTATCGACTAACGTTTATCTTTAAGCATAATTCATAAACGGCTTAGGATTTACGTAGAAACCCTTCGTAAAACATTGAGGACAATGTTTCATTCTAGTATGGGGGGGATCTTCGATTTGATTGTGCCTGCAGCCGTTGTTTCTCACGTAATCCCGTTTTTACCACCAAAATTTCAAAAAAATGAAAAAATTTAAAAATTTTCAAAAATAAAATAAGTGTTTTGTCACAATTTTGACTTTCCTGCTGGGTAGAATAAGAGTAAATTTTGACTCGATCGAGCGTGTTGAGCTCTAGCTTGTTCCTTAACTTTTAGACTAAGCGTTCGCGAATATTCGCGAAGAACGAAAAATGATAGTGTTAAGTATGAGTTGGATGCTAAACAAGGATTATTTGGAAATCTTAAGAGCTCATGTGTGTAATTTGTCGCTTTTTCTCCCATAAGATTCTAACTAACCTAACCACCTTATGACTTCAGAATCGTCGTGAACTTAATAGGTTGTTGGGTATGAGATTGATAAGTGTAAAAATAAACATATCCGTTTATACCTAAAATGGCCCAATTAAGCCCAAAACAGACTAAAAATGGCAAAAATATACTTGTTTTTGTGTTTTGTGTATGCAGGAACGGATATATCAAAAATCACAAGAAAACAGTCAAAAAACAGGCAAACACGAACACGGGAAACGGAAGAGCACAAAAGAAGCCAAGGATTCAGAAGCAAAGCCAAGAAAAGTCAACTCTCAGTCAACTTAAGTCAAAGAAAGTCAAATTTGGGTCAAACAAAGTCAACTCAACAAAAGGACAAATCCCAAATGTTTCACTTCAGTCCCTCCAAGTTTCAAATGTTACACAAATGGTCCTTGAACCTTAATGGGCCTAATCTTTCCTTAACCCTTTACCCGGATCCAAAAGCCCAAAACCCTAAACCCAATTCCCTTTTATAACACTCCAGGGGCCATTTCTGTCATTATTTAAAATCATTTTACACTACACCATCTCTTTACACAAAGACAAGGACTAAACTTGCCATTACCCCAAAGTTCAAATATTATTTACCCGTTTCAGTTAGAAAAGGCGCCAAGGTGGGTTACTATTCATCATCCCCTCCGATTCACCATCAGTAAAAAACAAAGGGTTTTTCTAAATTGGATGGCAAAATCGACAATTCAAGTGGTCATAAACACAATGGCAGGGACAAATGAGTCATATCAAAGCTCTCATTGGCCAAAGCTAGCAAGGAATCACACGTGGCTATGAAGAAAGCACAAGGAGAAGTGGGATTTACTCTACTATCACTCACACAACTAGCACAAGCTGTCACATCAAAGGAATGACAGCTTGGCAATCCGTGTGATCCCAAGGAGAGATCCAACGGCTCAAGATCACTCCCTAAATGATTGATGGAATGGATGGTACGGATTGAAAGGAGCGTGTTGAGCAAGGCACAGCCTAGAAGCTTCACCAAGAGGCTATAAATAGAGCTCACATTCTCACACATATACAAGTAGTAGTAGCTTAGGAGAATTTAGCTTAAATTTAGCTTATTGCAATTTCTTTTTAAATACAGTTGTAATTTCCTTTTAATCATGTAATCAAGTTTTATTTTAATGAAATCTAATTTTACTCTTAAATAATCTGTCATAAGCACTTTTGTTTTTCATTCATAAACTCTCATTTTCTCTTCAAATACTAAGCTATTGTCTCATAAGCTCAATAGCTCTCATAAGTCTTTAAGCTTATGATAGAGCTTAAGTCAGTTTTAATCTTACTTAAATAAATAAAATCAGCCTAATACCTTTTATATTTGGAATTATAAGCCTATGGAAGGGGATTCAATCATGGAAGGAATCCCAAGGATTTTTACTAGCTTATCCATAAGGATAAGCTAGAGCTGTAGATAAGCTCTAAGAGCCTCTAAGCTTCTGTTAAGCTGAAGCCATTTGTAAGTTTTCTATTTACTTTCTTGTCCTTTAAATTTTAGCTTAAAATTACTTAATTAGCTTAGATTTCCCTATTTGCTTATTAATTGAGTTTATTTGAGTTCTAGCTGCTAATTTGTGCTTAGTTTGATCTTCTTTTGCTTATTAATAATCTGTTTTAGTTTTCATAAGGTAGATCTTAGTTAATTTTAAAATTCTGTCATAAACCATAAAAACCAAAAATATCATTAGCATAGTGTAGATTTTAGATTTCTAGCTTATTCAGTTGATTGATTATGTTAGTTAAGCTAGAAATAAGTTTTTAGTTATCTGGTAGAAATGTTTAGTTAAGTGGAATTTAATTTCAAAAGTTTTTCAAATCTGTCATGGACCTAAAGGGGTGTTTGGTTTAAGCTTGTTTGACCACCAAAAGTCAAAGTAAGCTCTTAATTTTGCTTGAGTCAGTTTCATTTTCACTTATGATCATTAGGAAAAGCATTTTCAAAAGTTAGTTTTCAAAATCTAAAAAGTTAGGGCTTAATCTAGTCATCTCAGCACCAGGGCACTTTTCTCCTTAATTTTTGTTTGTTAAAAATTGAATCAAGCCTTTTAGGCTTGATTTGTGTTAGTAGCTTGCTCAAACACACTCAATAGGAGTGTGTTGTGTAGGTCTACCCTTAAGGTAACCTGCACATTTGTGTTTGTGGCTTTTTCAAATTACACCAGCAGTAGTAACAGCAGTTACTACTGTTGGCCTTTTTAATTTTCATTTTAGTTAGCTTAAGTAGGATCTAGGCTTTAAAACTTAGTATATTTTTAGATTAGTTATAGCTTAATATAGTTTAAAGCTTGATTTCTCATTTCTTGCTTATTTGTTTAATTACATTCAGCTTAAAAAGTCATAAAAATCCAGAAATACCAAAAACAGTAGTAACTTAGTTTAAGCTTTTAAATTGGAAACTTAGCTTATAGTAGTTATTTTAATAATCTGGAGTCATAGCTTAGTAGGTAATTGTCAAAGCTTATATTTCATCACTATGAAGATTACAATGGAGGCTTTGTGGCTTTTGGAATTGATCTAAAAGGAGGTAAAATAACGGGTAAAGGAAAAATCAGGACCGCTAATTTAGACTTTGATGATGTTTACTTTGTATATGAACTTAAGTTTAACCTTTTTCTCTGTCTCACAAATGTGTGACATGAAAATAGGTCCTTTTTACTGAGTCTGAATGCCTTTATCAATGGTCGCTAGCTTTAAGCTCTTGATGAAAGTCAAGTTTGTACTTAGAGCTCTAGAATGGATGATGTGTATAGCTTAGAACTTAAGTACATATTCCCTCTGGAGGTTTTAACTTGTTTATATGCAAGAGTTACAACAACAGATGTGTTAAATTTATGGGCACAAGAGTTTAGGGTTCATGTGTATTTTCAAAAATATAAACAAAGTGTTAGGGTCACTATTAGAGGTTTACTTTAAAAGTTTTTCGTGAGTATGACCACAACTTGTGTTGCCTGAAAGAAGGATAAGAAACATTAAGCATCTGTAAGGCCAAAGTTAGAAAGAATCATCAATAAGCCCCTAGAATTATTCACTAATGGGTACTTATTTGGACATCGTCTCTGTAGAGATGTTTATTAACAAGAAAAGGTTAGTGTTTGGTTGTGACTGATGATTTCAAAGATTTAGGTTGGGTATTTTTTTAGATACAAGGATGAAGACACTGAATCCTTATAAAATTTATCATAGGCTTAGAAAACCAATTGAATCATAATGTTAAAATTATTAGATGTGATAATGGTACAGAGTTTAAGAACCATGCTATGAATGAATTATGTGCTAAAAAAGGAATAAAAAGGGAGTTTAGTGTGGCTAAAAGTCCATAGCAGAATGGTGTTGCAGAAAGAAAAAACATGGTCCCTAAATTGAGCAGAGAAGAATTTTAGAAATATGTTAGCCAGATTCACTTTTACCTATCCCGTTTTTGGGAAGAGGCCAGTAAATACTGCCTGCTATGTAATGATAGGGTCATTATGTGACCAAACCTCAAAATAAGTGACACTTATGAAACTATTAATAGGTAACTTACTAGTATTAGTTTTTGAGGGACCTTTTGGGTGCCATTGAACATTTTAAAACTTAGTTTCCATTGGTGCAAATTTGATGGGAAATCTGATTGGATTTTTTGCCTTGGAATACTCTACAACTCTAGTAAAGCCTTATAGAGTATACAACAAAAGGGACAAAAGGGTAGAAGAGAATCTGCACATCAAATTTTCTTGAAGATCAACCATGTGACAGGAAACTGTCCTAATTTGGATGTTTGATCTTTAATTTTACTCACCATTCAATGAACTATATTCCTGTTAGTGTGAAAATAGGTTAATGTGGATGGAGGTAATAAGATTTCTTATGTGAAGGCTCATCAGGAAAAGATAAAGGACCTACTCAGGAATGCATATTGCTTCCACTACAACCTTATAGGACAAGGATTCCAGTAGAAGATGTTTCTCCAACTGCACATGAAAAATCTTCTGAAAGTTCTCCTAAAGACAATAATGTACAAGATTCAGATGATGTTGTTGATAAGGAAGGATAACAATAGATGACAAAAGATGAAAAAGTCTTGCATGATGACCTTGAGAAGATGATTGCTCAAGAAGTGGTTGCTATAGCTCTGGATGATGCCACAAGTCAAGCTTTTGAATAAGAAAATAGGAATATTACATCCCAAAAGAGAGCAACTCAAATCACCAGTTTTAGAACTTAGTACTTGGTTAGGTAATTCTGTTAGTTACTGCTTCATGCCTATTTTAGTTGCTGCTAGTTACTTCCACAGGTGCAATAAGCGGTCGTGAATGATCGTTTGTCTATCTCTGGAGGAAAAAATAATATTAATGCATCTTCTTTTCCCTATTGCTTTGATTTACCCATGATCTAAATATGCCTGATTTAGAAGATGATTCTGAGCAATTTTCAAGTGATGGCATATTCAATGGAGCATATGATGATGAGAATAAGGGTGCAGTGGCTGATTTCAACAATATGGATGACACCATTATTGTCAATCCTATTCCCATACTTAGAATTTATAAAAATCATCCAAAAGATCAAATTTTAGGAGATCCTAAGTCAGCAGTTCAAACAAGAGGGAAGATTAAAAAGGCTTCTTCAGCAACAACCAAGCATTTGTGTGTGTAGCTTGTGACATCTCCAAACAGAATAGAACTAATCACAAAGATCATCAGAATTATTTGTTAGCATGCTTTCTCTCCCAAGAAGAACCCAAGAACATATCACAAGCCTTACAAGATGAAAGCTGGGTTGAAGCAATGCAAGAGGAATTGCTGCAGTTCAAATTATAGAAGGTTTAGATACTTGTTGATTTACCATCTGGGAAAAAGGAAATTGGCACAAAGTGGGTCTTTAAGAATAAAAGGGATGAGAGAAGTATTGTTGTGAAAAACAAAGCTGACTTATAGCACAATGGATTTCAGTTTGCATATTGTGTTTAGACAGAAGGAAGGAAGATTATGATGAGGTTTTTGCACCTGTTGCCAAGATAGAGGCAATTAGGTTATTTTTAGCCTTTGATCTTACATGCGGATTTACTGTTACCAATGGATGTTAAAAGTGATTTCTCTATGGCAACTATTTGAAGAGGAGGTGTATGTCCATAACCTCCAGGCTTTGTTGATCTGCTCTATCTAAACAAAGGTTATAAGGTGATTTAAAGCTTTTATGGTTTACATCAAGCTCTAGAGCTTGGTTTGAGACTCTTTCTTCTTTTCTAAGGGGGGGGTTAAATGTGTTTCAGAGGGTTCACATAGACAGGAACATTGTGTATCAAGAAGAAAAAAGAGTGAACATTATGTTACACCAAGTGTATGTGGGAAGACATTATTATTTGGTTCTACAAAAGAAGTCTATGTGTACAGAGTTTGAAGACTATATGCATAAAAGATTCCAAATGTGCTCCTATGGGTGAAACTCACTTTCTTTTTGGGATTCAATGCTGATGCAAAATCATGATGGTTTCTTTATTAGTCATGATAAGTATGTAGCTGACATCCTTAAGAAGTTTGATTTTTGGTCCTCGGAACAGCTACTATCCTATGTGTCTAATAAGCCATCCTCTGGTCCATGGTATGAAGATGGTAAAGATGTAGGATGTACATGTCTAAGAATCTTTGATTGGATCTCTGATGTATTTAACTGGATCAAGGTCCATGACTATCTGGTTTGCTGATCGATGCCTGTGCTACTGTTTCAGTCACTACCAAAAGCTTCACACTTAAATGCAGTAAAAAGGATTTTTAGGTACCTCAAACATCAACCCAAATTAGGTTTATGGTATCTTAAGGATTCACCTTTTGAACTAGAAGCTTTCTCGGATAGTGATTATGGAGGAGCCAGCCTTGACAAAAAATAAACAACAGGTGGCTGTTAATTTCTTAGTAGAATATTAATATCTTGGCAATGCAAGAAGCAGACTATTGTGGCAAATTCTACTACTGAAGATAAATATGTTGCAGTGCTAACTGGTTATGGAAAGCTACTTTGGATACCGAAATCAGATGATGGTTTAGGTTATAATTTTAATGAAGACACAGATCCACTATTGATAATGGGAGCACTATAAGTGTTATCAAGAATCATGTTGCTCATTCTAGGACCAAGCATATCCAAATTCGATTTCATTTTATCAGAGATTGCTATGAGAAAATACTGATAGAAGTTATCAAGATTCACACAGACTCTATAGTTGCCAGAAATCTCACCAAGGATTTGATGTCACAGATTTAACTTTTTGTAGTGTTAGCATTAAGATGTTAATTTGTAAACAAATTAAGGGGAGGCAGATATTTGTTGTACAGTTTGTAGATGAATTCCAAGAATAGAGGAGGTTATGTTACATCAATTTGGGGTTTACTATACTCTTTGGAATAAGGATTCAAGGTTAGATGTGGTACTAAGCTTTAGTTCATATTGTTGACGACACTTTGTATGCTAGCCGCAAAAACGCTCATCACTTACCAGAATTAATACCGCTAGGCTTATTTAGTACTGCTCAAAGATATCTATAGATGATTATGGTATTTGAATTGAGTGCAAAGCTATGTAATGCAGTTTGGTTTGTTTTTTAGGGCTCTTCATATGGTACTAAGTTAGTTAGTGCTGCTAGTTTTGGTTAATTTTGGTTACCCAAAAGTTAGTACCGCCAGGCGTTAAAGTCGGTACGTTGAGCAAAGTTTGTACCGGCGACTAGCCGTTGGAGAAAATACCGCTTAGGGGTATAAAGTGTAGATTGGCATCGTTTCTTTGTTCTTGGGTTGCTTCAACCTATATAAACCCATCTCATTGCACACTTTCTTCACCTAATATCTATTTAATCGCTCTATTAACAACCCTAATCTTTCCATCACTGACAACATAATATCAAACCTCGACTAGTTGGCTAAGCTATTGACTCTGTCCATATGCACAACATGTCGCCTAATTAGTAAAGCTTTGGGAATGTTGAATATCATGAGATCATAGACTTCCTCACACGTAGCTCAATTTAAATATGCTCTCACTGTAAAGAAATCTTGTAGTCTCATACTTCATTGTTGAACAGTTTTGGATGTCTGTTAAATCCAAATAACTCAACAATGTTAGGTTATTACTGCCAAAGTAAGCTGCGAAGCCTGCGAATATCTAAGTGGCCTTAATAAAGAAGCGAATCTTCTTTTGATGGATGCTGATGGGATAGATTTCTTTGCATAAATCAGGCTAATTTTGATGCTATTCAACTAATGGGGTATGAGGGGGACCTAATTGTTTTAACTTTTAATAAAGCCATGTTTTCACCCCAATAGAGATTTCTTTTTCATACTATGAATCACTGCATTAGTTCTAAAAGTACTTTTGGGATCAAATTCCACTAATATTACCACAGGCAGTGATTTGCTTAGGCCAACTAATCAGAAATATAAATTTTTTCTAAATTAAATTTGGATGGTTATGTTGAGACACTTGGATGAAAGAAAAAAAGTTTGTTATGTATCCAAGATTTTTATTCTGTCTTTTTGGATATAAAGCTAAAGGAATTGTTTTCCCTGTGCCTTATAGACCACTTCTTATTATGCTTTGAATAGTTAAAGTTTTCTCTTTTTTGGTTAAAAAGGGAAAACATTTTTCAGGGAATGTCACACCTTTGTTTGAATCTATGTTAGTTCAACCATCTGAGGATGAGGGTGAAGCTTCAGAAAGACAATCAGAACCTCAACCCACACCCTCTCCTCTTCACCTAAGTGCAGACCAACATAAGACACAGTCTGACCCATCTCCTAGACCTTCACCTACTATTCCTATTCCTGATTCCATTCTAGAGGGTTCTGGTGGGAATCATAGAGGTCAGTCATCCAGTGATAGATCCCTATCAGGAAATGAGGATGGCCTGACACTCCAAAGTGTATATGATCTTTGTGTGTCTTTATGTAAACAGGTCACAACTCAAGCTGTACAAATTAAAGATTTGAAGTCTCAGATCAAGCAGTCTAATGAAAAAAGGCCATTAAACCTATTTTCTCACATCACAAAGCTTGGATGAAGAGTGTATCCATGAAGCAAAGATTGGCAGGAAAGAAATCACTAAAGAAAAAGTGGATGCAAAAGGAGTCTGTATCCAAACAGGGGAGGAAATCTGCCAAATCTACTCCAACTGCACACACAGATCAAGTTTTTAATGATGTGGATGTTAATGATGCAATGGATTATATGGAGACAGATGCTTACATGCAAAAGGGAGTTAGTACTAAAGATCAAGTTAGTACCGTCAAGCCAGATGAAGGTACTAACAAGCCAAAAGTTAGTACTGACAAGCCTGAAGTTAGTACCGCTAAGCCAAAAGAAGTAGAAGTTAGTACCGACAAGCTTGATGAAGGTAATACTGAGCCAAAAGATAGAACTTTGACATCTTTCTCCCTGCCATTATGTACTTGACTACTTGAATTGTCCTTTCCACCCTTTGATTGGTAAAAGCCCTCTCGTTTTGACCCTTTGGTGAATTGAGGAAGACGCATGAACAATAATTGTTCATGGCTCCCTTTTTTAAGTTTAACTGAATTGGGTAAAACGGGTATAACTTTGAGGATATGGCAATATTGGCCCTTGGACTTTTATAAAATGGTTATGGGTTGGATATTTGGGCTTTTGTTTTGGGCTTTGGATCCAGGTGAGGTTTTTAGGGATAATGGGCCCATTTAGATTTTAAGAACCATTTGTATGTTTGTATAACTTGAGGGACTGAAATTGTAACTTTGGTTTTTTGTCTGAGAGTTGACCAAGGCTTGACTTTTTGACTATGGCTTGATTTCCCGGCTTCTTTTGTGCTCTTCTGTTTCCCGTGTCCGTGTTTGCCCGTTTTTGACGGTTTTCTTGTGATTTTTGTCTAGTCCGTACCTGCATACACAAAACACAAAAACAAGCATATCTTTGCCATTTTTAGTATGTTTTTGGTCATTTAGGATCATTTTTGGTGTTAACGAATATGTGTATTTTACACCTATCACCAAGCTTCCTAAGTCGTTACACGGTTTTGACACCATCTGGGTGATTGTGGATCGACTTACAAAATCTGCTCACTTCTTGCCAATAAGGGAGAATGATCCATTAGACAAGTTGGCAAGGTTGTACCTGAACATGATAGTAGCAAGACACGGAATACCTGTTTTAATCATATGTGATCGTGATAGAAGATTTACGTCAAATTTCTGGAAATCATTTCAGAAAGATTTGGGTACAGATATAAGTATGAGTACTGCGTATCATCTAGAAACCGACGGCCAGAGCGAGAGGACTATTCAAACTTTCAAGGACATGCTATGTGCTTGCGTGATCAATTTTAGAAAGGGCTGGGTTAAACATTTGCCATTAGCCGAATTTTCATATAACAACAGTTATCACGCTAGCATAAAGGCCGTACCCTATGAGGTACTTTATGGCCGAAAATGTCGATCACCTGTGTACTGGGCCAAAGTTGGAGAAGCTCAACTGACTGGTCCAGAATTGATCCAAGAAACAACGAAAAAGATCGTCCTGATCAAGCAAAGAATTCAAGCTGCTCAGGATCGACAAAAGAGCTACGCTGATTTGAAGCGGAAGCCCATGGAGTTCGAAGTGGGGGATAGGGTTATGCTTAAGGTCTCACCTTGGAAAGGGGTTGTACGATTCGGTAAGTAGCGCAAGCTGAACCCGAGATATATCGGACCTTTCAAGGTGTTAGCCAAGGTTGGGAAAGTTGCCTACAGGCTGGAACTTCCTCAAGAGTTGAGCAAGGCTCACGATACTTTCCATGTGTCTAATATGAAGAAATGTTACGTTGACGAACCATTAGTCATGCCGTTAGAAGGGATTCACGTTGACGACAAGCTCCAGTTTGTGGAAGAGCCCGTTGAAATCATGGAACGAAAGATCAAACGATTAAAGCGAAGCAGGATACCATTGGTTACAGTTTTCTAGAACTCTAGGAGAGGACCTGAGTTCACTTGGGAATGTGAAGATTCGTTCAAACAAAAATACCCATAACTTTTCACAAACCGGGCTTCGTCATCCACTATAAGGTCTTAAGCTTTGAGGACAAAGCTCTTTTAACTGGTGGAGACTGTAACATTTCTCAATTTCAGGTCATTTTACAAATCCTATTATTCGTCACTATTTATTTTAGTCCGATACGCGTTTACTTTTAATTTAACTTCTAAACTAAATCGCGTAGACTAGAAATAATCATTTAACGTAGACGGTCACCAAATAAATTAAGGTTTACGTCAAACAAGTGTCATATAATTTTTAAGAAGATAATTATTAACTTTGCGTATTTTATTTTTTTTGGTCACGTAAAAGGCTTACGTTTCGCAATAAAATACATTTAGACATACCCCGGAAATACCTAGACTTACCTAGACTCAAACCAACACCCACTTTTAAACCTTAAACACAAAATTTATTCAAATCTTGTGTTATTAAGCCATTTGGCCGAATATGGGAAACATAAACCAACTAGCAAATCTTTATTTTATTCTCCAAAGTACATGTACAATCCTAGGTAATTAAGGAAGGTACTAGTTATCCCAAATTAGCCAAATTAATCCCTCTCTTTTCTCTCTTTAATGCCACGGCTAGAAACAAGAATCCACACACACAAAATTTCCTAGAAAATCTCCTAATGATCCCTAAGTACTTGTACAACCTAAACTTAATTAAAACTTGTACTTAATGTCCCTAGTCAAGCTTATTGCACAATGGATAAAAACCTTTTTTTTGTTCTCTTTCTCTTGGATACCCGCGGCTACACAAACAACATGCATGCATCATAAGATTTTCCATAATCTTGGTAAATCTTGTACCAAAATCTTGTAATTAAGACATGTACTTAGTAGTATTAACAAAACCATGTGTGATTAACTAGAAACTACAAAACCACCAAGATTAGGGCACAGTTTGGTTGTTTGAGGGACTAGGAGATGTAACTAGATATCTTGCCTATAAATACTCACTCACATTTGCCATTTAGCATTCTTACAACTCACACCTACACTAAACACTCTCTCTAATCCAAACCATCTTTGTCTCTTCCCTTGTTCGGGTCATAAGACGCAAACAAACAACATCACAACTCATTTGAACCTACAAACAACACTAAGGTTTCTATACGAGTGCATAAGGAGGTACACGAGCCAAGGGTTGGTGTATATTGGGTTAGCACTCTACGCATCCAAACTCATCAACCAAGTTGCTAATACCCTTTGTAAGTCATGTACTAAACTTATACATACTCGTATCATGCATTCTTTCTTTATTTACTAGTCTTCGATCACGTTAGTTGGTAACTAACAAGTAACGTGACCATATATATGCAAAATGTAACCATACATGGCTCACGCACTTAAACATGCTCTTATGATACTTGTGTGGTGCTAAGACGCGATAAAAATGTACAAATTGATCGAATATGGACTAGACATTTTTGTTAACCGCGGGTAAGGAAAACAAGGTGGATACAAAACCCTTATACTCAAAATACATAAAACTACACGTAAACTTCTTAAGTAAACTTGACGAATAGGCTTGGGAAGGCGTATACGAACTCGTTACACGTATGCATGAGGTAAACTTGACGCATATATAGGTTACATGAACTCGTTTTGGTGCTAGTAATCTTAATAAGCCCCCTTAAACTTATTTAGGGACCTATTATGCTTATTGAACTATTATAGACTCTCATGTACTCTAAAAACACAAACGGACCCTTAATGGGCTTGGTTGCCCATTACCGTGATCCATGAAGCCCATAAGCCTCAAATAAGCTTAGGCAGCTTATTTATGAACTTAAATAGTTTACTAAGATTATTAGGAAGCTTAGAAGGCCTATGGACCCAAGTGTGAGGCCCATACACCCTTAAAACCCTTACTAGGCCTTAATGGACCCATCAAGCCCACGTACGACTCAAACAGGCCTAACAGGCCAAACTTGTGGGTCCAAAACTTATTAATAAGCACCCTTGAGCTTATGGAGAGGTCTAGTGTGCTTATTGAACTTATATGGACCCTAACCTCAAGTGTAAACATAACCGGACCCTTAACGGGCTTGATAGCCCATTACCATGACCAATGAAAACCCATAAGCCACAAATAAGCCTAGACAGCTTATTTGTGAGCTTAACCAGTTTATATGACTCATAATAACTTTAGAAAAGCTAATGGACCTTAGAGGAGTGAGTCCAAAGCTTAAAGGGCCTTATCGAACTCTTAATGGACTCAAAAGCCCATTAACGAGCTTACTAGCTTATTGAATAAGCTATACAGTGAAAACAGATTAATTATAATCATAAGTGCTTAATGAGATAAGAAAATAAGTTAGATCATGTAGTGAAACCCCAATGGACCTTTAAAAACATTTCAGGTTAAGGTTGATGGGCTAACGAGCCTAACAAGCTCGATTAAGCTCAAATAAGCTCACCCGAGCTTATTTTTTAGCCAAACAGTCTATAAGCCAAATGAGTGCTTATGTGCTTTTGGAATCTTAAATGGACCATTCATTAGCTTAATGGAATTTTACGAGTCTAATAAGGCCCAATAAGCCAAATTAAGCTCATCCGAGCTTATTTATAAGCTGACCCAGCTTATATGGCTTATTGGAGTTCATTAAAACCAACTGCCACTTGCTAGAACTTTATTGGACTTAAAATTTGACTTTTTCAAGTTAAGGTACTAAAAGTGAAAACTTGTAAACTTAGGGGTTAAAACTGTCAAAACTGTTTTTTATAAATTCTAGGGGCTGTCTTGACATTTCTAAAACTTAAGGGGCTGTTTGAAACATATAAGGACTTAAAGTGTAAATTTTTGTAAAGCTAAAGGACTAAACGTATAATTATGGAAACCTAGGGGTTTAAAGTGTAAATGTTATATTTTCATAAACATATAGACTATTTTTGTAATATAGAAAACTTAAGGGTATTTCATGAACAAAAGTGATATTAATAACCACTTAACATACCAGATGAGTTATATATTTATCGGATATTATACGAGTTAAACCACGACTTAATAAATATGAATATTTATTAATAACGTTTATACATATATTTGAACGTGTGTAATCGTATATTTTCCCAAGAGCCATCAAGTAAATACAAATACAATAAACATGTGCGTCACCACACAAGTGATAATAGTATATATAAACTAGCAAATTATTGTAGCCTATGCATTATGTCGTTAGCCTAAACTTGTAGACTAAGACTGGCCGTATTTACTTAGGTATTTGACGGTGTAATTCATTTGCCATACGTGGATATATTTACTAGTTTCAGAGGACTACTTACTAAGGTGAGTTCATAGCCCCATGTTTTACAATTATTTAAATGATTTACATCTTTAGGGTGAGAACATGCTTTGTTTTACAAATTGGACGCAAGTGTACATTTTATACTATGATTACGTGTTTGCCTAAGTAGCGATAACCCACTGAGCCCTTTATCATGAACTGTCAATTACTAGATTGTGAGCGCGAATGTTATAAATAGATCTATTTGGGATTGACATCCCCGTTTGGGTGAGTAGCGCTCACTGTGCCGGGTTGCCGGACAACAAACGTATACCATGTCGGATTTAAGATATTACGGGTTAGAACAACATTCACGGGAATTTATTGGCAATTTATTGCATTCATACATGTCAAGCTTCAGTGTCATGAGTTTAGGAAAACGTAATTACTTTCTATGATGTTTGCATCTGTTGCTTAATCATACACTTGGAAATCTTGTGGTCCTACTATTGATTTACATAAACCTATGAATTCACTAACTTTTTGTTGACGTTTTAAGCATGTTTTCTTAGGTCAATAAGGCACAAGGTGCTCAGACACATTGGGGGTCACTTTTGGATAAATTCAATACTAAAGATTTGGGTCGTATTACATTTTGGGAACATTTGTTATAAATCGAAATCTTTACTTATATTGTTGAACAATTTGAAGCCATGAGCTTATGTAATGAACAAGTATTTTGTTAATCCAATGTATCCTTTTTAAAATGACACGTTTAGTGGTCGTTCTCATATCTTGTGCTATTGATCTATGAAGTAACGCCCTTAGATATTCAACATTCCGCTGCTACGCAGATTTGGAGGTGTTACACACACTACTCGTGACTTACCTGCAAGAAGTAGAAGAGACTTTATGAACCCCTATGGAGGTAGAACCTTTGGACCAAACAAAACTAGAGGATGCAGCTTTGATTAATCACAACATTTCTCTTAGTTCTAGGGAAATTCCTAGTGTTGATGAATCGGAGCCTCAACTTTTACCCAATTCTTCACCCTTTGATGTAAATCTAGGAGACAAAAGAGGAACCGACTCACCCATCAACCCATATAGTCCGGGCAGTTTTAGGCTGAAGGTAGTAGACCAATTGACCATTCATATACCACCTTCGCCCCACGTAGCATACTATCACCCAGGTTTAGGCGACCCCAAGAAACATTATAGATTTAAACAAGGTTTATTTGGACATAGTGGGTCCTTAGGTGTTAATTTTTCAAAATTAGAGGTTATAGAAGATGACTGGGAATTAGAATTTAAAGAAGTTTCTTTTTAAGAAAGAGGACTTAATTTACTCTTTAGGCCAAAAGATGTAGAGAAGGTTAGGATTAAAGATTCACACCATCTAAAGAATATATTTCAACAAGTTTTCCAACATATGGCTCTTCTTTACCATAATGGTGTGTGCCAAGGTTTTCAAGATCGGGATCCTACTCAGGATCGTTTTCGTGTTTGCAAGATCAGATCATAAGATCGGATCGAGATCTTAAGATCTTACTATAATGTCAATTTTTTAATAGCCTTTGTAAGATTATACAAATCTACAAATAATTATATATCATAAACATAAAATTATATGAATGTTTCTTAAAATTTTTGTCCTAAATTATGATTATGAAATGTTTAAGAAGATTAAGATGTTGTTTTTTTTAATTCTACAAAACGCGACCCATAAATTTTTAGTTTTTTTGTTCGTGGTTCGAGAAGTGTAAGATCGGATCGAAGTAGATCTTATGATCCTATGGTTAAGATCGGGATCTTATAAGATCTTAAGCTTGTAAAGATCCTATGTAAGATCTGGGTCGTTTTTGCTTTATAGTATCATAAAATCATTAGATCCTAAGATCAGGTTCGAGATTCTGACAACCATGGTGTGCACCGTTACTATCATCCACACTTGACCTTAAGTGTAGGGGAACCCTCCCCTTTATTTGTTAAATAAGGGTAGAGTCAAGCTCATGACTCGAACAAGAACAAGCGCTTGTTGGGAGGCAACCCTATTTCTTTTAATTTAATGCATTTTAGGAGTGTCTTGTGTGTTTTGATTCTTTACTATTTGTTTTATTATGTTTGAGTTATATGTGATCATGCTTTGTTTTGTTTTTAACTTCGTCTTAATTCTAATCAAATATATGTCGCATCAAATAAGTGTAGGGAAAAATATCCGGTTTATAAGAACTATTTCAAACATATTAAATAAATTGTTTAGATTAATTTGCGTATTGTGTCATGTTTGTTAGAGTCATATATTTGTGCTAATAATTTTCGTGGTTTATGTAATATTTTTGCAGGAAATAACTAATAGAATTGCGTGCAGACATTTTTTCCAAGAAAACGAATGTGAAATTTTCACGGTGTCTAGAGACGGCGTCAGGATTTTTCTTGACGGCGACACGTCTCCATACTTGTGAAAATTCAAATTTTCTATTATTTTTTGAAAAATTAATTTTGTATAATTTTTAGAATTTGTAATTTTCCTAAAACTTGCAGAAAACCACAATTTCATTTAGCACATTGATCCTATCTTTACTGCTTTCATAGAGTCTAAACCCCAAAAGTTTGGTTGTATATATCATTATCCCGCCGATTTTACGCCAGATGTAGCTGTTTCTTGTCTTTGATTTACAGGTTATATTTGATGAGAAGAAGCCCAAGAGTTCTTCGGAGTTTCATTGGACGACTCTTGGATGACGATTTAGCCACTTATCACATGTTTCTTCTCCATTTATTGAGCAAAACTAGCGGAGTACTAGTTTTTTCGTCTTTTCTTTTCCCTTTTATTCATTTACGAGTACTTTTAAGAACATTGGGGACAATGTTCAAAATAAGTGTAGGGGAAATAAGCCTTAAGAACTATTCCTTCAATTGCCATTTGCTTTGTCCTTAAAATAATGAGTAATATATCTAAACATAGCGTAGACGATAATTTTGACCTAAATTTATTTTTTTTATGACACATACCGACGAAAACTGAGTATTATTAGCGTCTCATGGATAGGAATTATATGACTAGCACAAAAACCCTCTAAAAATTTCACCCAAAAAATATAAGGTTCACTTTTAGATCTTTAGGAATTTAGATATCCATTTTTGATACCTAAGATAATTTTACCTTTAGCTTTCTTGAGTTAAAGACTGAGCAATTGCATGTGTCGTGTTCATGGATTTGATCATACATATGTGGTTTTTTTGCCTTTTCTGGAGCATTGGTATCAGTTAAAATTATATGAGATTGTACCGGTAGTATATTAAATTCTAAAACTTGTTTTGGTGATGCATCCCCGAGACCACACAGTGAGAATTAGGATTTGCTAAATGATAAGAGGCACTAGGATAAACCCATGTTTTAAACCCGTATTTGTTATTATGGTCACCTCGATCATATAACTATCCCACACCCTTGCCATGCACTCATTTTTAATGCAGGATACCCCTAGAACACCCCTCCGAGCCTATCTTTTTCACGGTTCTTATAATTTTTAGGTGGACTCCGGATTATTAATGAAGAGCATTGTTTACACCCAATGTTACACCCAAATCTCCTTAGCCTTCTTTGTATATACTCGCTTTTAGTACATTATTGTAAACCCAGTTAATTATTGCAGGAGTACATAGTTGCTAAGTCGAGTCATTTATCAGTGTATACAGCTTTGAGATGATTGGGAATCATGGTAGTTTTTATCTTATGAAGAATTGGGGAAAAAGTTACCTATTGCCCCCATTAGATCTCAATAAGCTCCATGTTTTGTTGATCCTTTCGATCCAGGTCGGTAATTAGTTGATTGTAATGAGTTAGCAAAAACTCAAGTGTAGGGGTGTGTTTATAAACCCTAAGTTATGTATTATGTTCATAAAAAAAAGAAAAATAGAAAAGAAAAAGAAAGAGTTAGATGTAGAGTTTGTACGTCTTAGTTTGTATATCTTAGTCCTAGAGTGGTCGAGTCTTGGCTTAGCAACGCCTCAACATGTATTTTTATAGTTAATTAACTCACCATCACCCCAAATCCACTCAAATATATCACATTCATTTTTGTTATTGTTTAACTTACACCCATACATCACAACCCTTTAAAAGACATATTTGATAGTAATTTCTAGTACTTGCGCCTAGCGGTGAAGGTTTGATCCTTTACTAATCCTATGGTAATTTATATGCTACGATGAGTAATGAGTGTTATTTTCCCGCTTCCTATACTATTATAATTCATTATACAACTGAGAGAAAGAGAGAATCCAAACACTTATGTGAGGTGCTAGTATATAACTTTCGTGATTTTAATTACGAGGTCAAGAAGGTTGTGTCATAAACTATCATTAAAAAGTAGGTTAAGTGCCCCCG
>BQNB010101127.1:3027-24547 GCA_026074375.1 Tanacetum coccineum | reverse complement strand
TTGACCCTGAGAATAAGCTTGGTATAAGCAGAACTGTAAGTTTTCTTTGTCTTCACCAAGTCAGCCTCCAAAACTCCAATCATGTCAGAAAGAGTTGTAACTAAATTCATCAATTCTTGAAGTTTCAAACTACCCTCATCACTTCCATATGAGTGAACAGCATGGAGAGGTGAGTCATGAGGTGTAGGAACTTGGTGTTCTGGTCCAGGTTGTGTTGGTGATGGTTGTGTGGGTGAGGGTTGAGTAGGTGAGGGTTGAGTAGGTGAGGGTTGAGTAGGTGATGGTGTATGAGCAAGGGTAGGTTCAGGTGACTGTGAAGGTGTAAGGGAAGGTGAAGATGTGATTCTGGAAGGTGAAGTGGAGGGTGCAGGAACAGCTAACATAGTGGGGAAAAGAGCAACCTCCTGGCCTGAAAATCCCTTAGTAGGCCTCTTCATATTGATAAACACCTTCATTGTTAGAGAGGGAACAGGATAGGTTCTAGTATGTTGTTGGAACTGGTGTCTCTGCATGTCTAGGCATAGTTGTATAAACCTAGGGTACATCAAAAACTTATGGGGACTAGTGATATTAGACACCATGTGTTCAAAGATCATCCTAGAAAAATTAAACTTCCTATTGGTGGCTAAACATATGACAGCAGCTGCAATATTACTACTAAACTGCTCCCAAGCAGTCTTCTTTGGGCTTAGGCAATGAAGAATATTATGAATAAGAAACCTCCATTGAGGTGAAAAGGCACCTTTTTGAAAGGTTAACTTATCTGAGTCAGTATGATATCCCATAAGCGCCAATTGCTCAAAGATCTCTGTAGTTGGAATAGAGGTAATGCCATCTTGATCAGCCAACTTGAGATGTCGCCGTAAAGAACCTTCGGAGATAGACATTGTGTTTCATCAGTAGAAGCCTCAGCAGACCTCCAAAATTGTTTGATAAAGGAGACACAAACCTCTGGCTTCTTGGTGAGTGCATAGCAAATGTGACTTTGATTGAGAAAATCTATTATCTGATGAAACCCTGCACTTCCCGTAGATTTTTCCAGAAACGCTACCATGTTGTGCTTGTCACAAAAATCCAAACTTGCCATGAGTAAAACTGTGAGTAATAGAGTGGGATATGATCGTGTATGTAAGTATGAAGGCTGGAGAAAGTTAATTGCAATTTAATAGAGAAAACAGAGAGATATTAGTTGACCAATATAAAGAAATTTGAAGTTATCGTGAATAAATCATTTGAATATATAGTAGATGCACGAAAGTCCAATTGGTCAAACCCCTATTCCATAGGTATTTGGCGGAAATATCTCAACGGCTCTATTAATTAATGAAAAATCTGTTAGGCCCAAACAGTACTAACGGTCATCCAGCAGTATTAACTTTGGCCTAGCAGTACTAAAATACGCCTAGCAGTATTAACTTCTCCACCCATAAGCAGTACAAACTCCAAAGGTTTGTAAGACTAAAAGAATAACTTCACACAATCTCTCCTTTTCTGTTTTTAGGCTCACATTGCATCTCTCAATTCTTTTGGCTCACTTTTCACTCTGTCTATTTTTCACACAGCTCTCTTTCTGTTTTTGAGCTCACCAATTCTCTCTGTTGTTTTAGCTCACAAAATCACACAAAGTGTAGTTTTTGGCAAACTACCAGCCATAAACGGATTTGAGAAGTCTTTACCAGTAGCCGTTTGCTCTGGACTAGCCAATGCTTCATTTGAAAAACATGGTGCATTGAGGACCATATAGTTTTTAGTAAACTAACAGTACTCTATACATCCGGGTTCTGACAAAATGTACCAAGACATGAAGAAGCTATATTGGTGGCCCAACATGAAAGCCGACATAGCCACTTATGTTAGCAAGTGCTTGACCTGTGCTAAGGTCAAGGCCGAACATCAAAGGCCATCAGGATTGTTGGTACAACCTAAAATACCCGAATGGAAGTGGGACAACATCACCATGGATTTTGTCACGAAGCTTCCTAAGACGTCTCAAGGCTATGACACAATTTGGGTGATCGTTGACCGACTCACTAAGTCTGCGATCTTCACACCAATGAGAGAGACCGATCCTTTGGATAAACTTGCAAGATTGTACCTAAAGGAGGTGGTCACGAGACATGGAATACATGTCTCAATCATTTGTGATCGCGACCCGAGATTCGCATCAAATTTCTAGAGGTCACTTCAGAACGCTTTAGGTACTAATTTGGATATGAGTACTGCGTACCATCCACAAACAGACGGGCAAAGCGAGAGGACCATTCAAACTCTCGAGGATATGCTGCGTGCTTGTGCAATCGACTTTGGAAAGGGTTGGGTTAACCATTTGCCATTAGTCGAGTTTTCATACAACAATAGCTATCACGCCAGCATCAAGGCCGCACCATTTGAAGCACTTTATGGTCAAAAGTGTCGATCACCTGTTTGTTGGACTGAAGTTGGAGAGGCTCAAATACTCGGTCCAGAACTAATTCAAGAGACCACTGAGAAAATCATCCAGATCAAGCAAAGGATGCAAGCCGCTCGTGATCGACAAAAGAGTTACGCCGATTTGAAGCGTAAACCAATGGAATTCCAAGTCGGGGATAAAGTTATACTCAAGGTTTTGCCTTGGAAAGGGGTCGTATGTTTTGGCAAATAGGGGAAGTTAAACCCTAGGTATGTTGGACCTTTCAAGGTATTAGAAAAGGTTGGAGAGGTTGCTTACAAGCTTGAACTTCCAGAAGAACTGAGTAGAGTTCATAATACATTCCATGTGTCCAACCTAAAAAAGTGTCATGCCGACGAACCATTAGCCGTTCCGTTGGATGGACTTCATCTTGATGACAAGCTTTATTTTGTTGAGGAACCAAAAGAAATAGTGGGCTGTGAAGTTAAACGATTAAAGCGAAGTCGGATCCCATTAGTCAAAGTTCGATGGAACTCCAAGAGAGGTCCTGAGTTCACGTGGGAGCGTGAAGACCAATTCAAGAAGAAACATCCACACCTCTTCACCAAGACCACACCGTCGTCAAGTGCTGCATCGTGAGCCTTGAGGACAAGGCTCGTTTAACGGGGGAAGTCTATAACACCCTGTGTTTTCAAGTCATTGACGACGTCGATAAATCTACTATTTATTTTTAGCGTTGTACGCGTTTGCTTGTAATTTCATGAATTAAGCTAAATCGCGTAAGCTAAAAATTAGCGTTCAATGTAAACGGGCATCAAACAATTAAATGTTTACATCAAGCAAGGTTTATATAATTATTTTGAGAATAATTATTAACTTTGTTCATTTTATTTTTATCGGATACGTAAAGTGTATACGTTTCGCGATAAATTGCGTTTAGGCACTCCCGGAACCACCAAAACTTTTCTACGCTTCAACAAATACCCACATTTATACCCAATACATAAAAATTACTAAACATCATCACCTACATCTTCTTATTGCCGAAATTCTTGCAATGATACAAAGATATATCAAGAAAATCCACTTTGGTCAAATGTACATCCATACCTCATTTAAACCACACCATGCCTTCTCATTAATACTAGCCATGCCTTGTCTCTTTGACTTAGACCATGACCAAGACCATCCTTTAGACCTTACCTTGTCTCCTTGACTAGACTTGCACCATATATACATGTATCTTCTAGTAAGAAAAGTAATACAAGCAAAATACTTAACCAAAATCACAAAATCTCTTCCCTTTTTCTCTCTTTGAAGCCACGGCTCAAACACCCTCAATTAATAAATCCATAGCAATTTTTCTACAACCCATACACTCCTATACACATACATCCTAAGATATTCTAAGGTATTTCCAAGTATTGGCTAAGCATTTTCAAGTGTTAATCAAGAAAAGTGAAACTAGGGTTTTAAAATGGAAAGCTAGGGTTTTAAAGTCTAAACAAGGGTTTAGCACTTATTTTCATCATCCTACATCATCTCATTAAGGTTATCTTAAGCCCTTAACTTTTCATTTATATGATTATATGCATATGTGATATTTATATAGTGAAATCACCATTAGGACATGTTTAACTTGTAAACTTGGAATTTTCTTGTAAATATAGTTTTATGAACTTATACACATGTTTTATGGTTAGTAATATGAAGTTATAAATGGATACCTAAGTATTTTACAATCTTAATTAAGCTTAAAAAGTCTAAAGTGGTAAAACATAAAAACTAGGTCAAAAATGGACTTATGAATGTTAGTTAAACATTCTGTCCCAAAGTGTCTTAAAAATATACTTATTTTATATTTTTATAAGATAATACATTTCACGACGATTCCGAAAAAGTAAGAAACTTGTCAAACGGATAAATAACGAAAAAGTTATGCTAAAAACAAGTTATACGCTATTAAACGGAGTCGTAAAAGAATTTTTATAAAAACATTTTATAAAAATTGTATAAACAGCAAGTGTTGATATTTTTAAATTCTCTAAGAACCCAATATGCAAGTTTTCCTGAACTTTTTTGGTTCTAATGTTGTATACCCTAAAAGCTTTACTACTTAAGGAATATCCAACAAAGAAACCGTCATCACTTTTGCCATCAAAACTTCGCCCAACTTATCTAGGTATTGAGATAGTAACATGAATCCAAATGTTTCATGAAGCCTATAGCGGTTTAATACCTCTATAAGAGTCTATTTCTGTACAAGCAAGCAGTAGAAAAAACAAGCTTCTTGCCCAATATGTTGTTGGCTAACTTAGGAGTCAGCTAACATTGTTCTTTGCGCCTCAATGAGAGTCTTTCTTCACCTTTCAGTTACACCATTTTGCTGAGGCACGATAGTTGGACATAACTCGTGTCCTTGGCTACATTATATTCTCTTTTAATACCTTTTTCCCTACAGAAATCATCCATCACTTTGTTTTTAAACTCTGTTCCATTATCACTTCTGATTATTTTAACTTTCTTATCCACTAGGTTTTCTACCTCTTTGATAAAGTTTTTAAGGATCTCACTTGTTTCATCCTTAGTTCTTAAAAAGAAAACCCATGAAAATCTACTATAATCATCAGTAACTACCAAGCAGTATTTTTTATGCATTAGACTACTAATAAAAGTTGGACCAAAGAGATATATCTGTGCATCATAAACAATGGCTTGTAATTGGGATAAAGCTTGGTCTCTACAAGTGAGGCTTCTGTGTTGCTTGCCTTTAGACAGGCAACACAAAGTTGGTCATTCTCAAAAACTTTTAAATGGCAAATCTCTAAAAGATTTCTTTGGTAAGTTTTATTAATATTTTTAAAATTTACATGACCAAGCCTTCTATGCCAGAGCATTGATTCCTCAGATGTAGCCTTTGCAACTAGACAAGTTAAACCATCTTAGGAACTATGTTTTTCATATCAAAACTGTACATGTTATCTTGTCTAGGAATTTTAAGAAGTATCTGATTTTCATCAGGCAACTTAAAATTAGGAGATAGGACAAGACATTCAGAGTCAGTAAAAAGAACATAGTTCTTTTTGTCACACATCTGTGAGACACTAAAAGGTTGAACTTTAACTCTTTGACAAAGTATACATCATCAAAATCAAGTTTATCAGTTTTAATAGTACCTTTGCCAGTAATTCTGCCTCCATTTGCTCCTCTACTAAAAGTAACATATCCTCCATCAAAGTCTTTGAAATCTGAAAGATGGGCTATGTTTCCAGACATGTTCCTTGAGCATCCACTATCAACAAATCCTTTATCATTTAGCTGTGAATTACTCTGCATACAAAACTTATTGAAGTTAGTTATTCGTTTGGGGACCAAGCCACTACTGACTTGGATCTGCCTGTGCATCAATGTAATTATTTGTGAACACCAATGATGCCACCATTGGGTTTGATGGGTTCCAAACCCAACATGCTGAGGGCTTAACAGCATTAAATCCCCTTTCCCTGACAGTATTAACATTTTCCTACCAGTATTAACATTTTGATTATGAGACCTTTTTGTTAATGCTGTTCTCTTGTAAAAGGGCCTTTGAACAGTTGATTATGCTTGATTTTGAAAATGTGTCCTTGGTCTAGCACAATGAACTGTTGATTTTGGGTGAGCAGTATAAGAAGGCCTAACAGTATTGATCATCCCCCCCCCCCCCCCCCCCCCCCCCCCCCCCCCCCCCCCACCCCCCCCCCCCCCCCCCCCCCCCCCGCCCCCCCCCCCCCCCCCCCCCCCCCCCCCCCCCCCCCCCCCCCCCCCCCCCCCCCCCCCCCCCCATAGCAGTACTAAAAGGTCTGGCAGTGTTAACAAACCTAACAGTATTAACAGGCCTTGCATTATTAACAGTTTTTAGGCCAGTCTTCATTAAGACTGCTCTTGGAACCATATGTTTATGTACATTAGGACAACTGTATTGAATGTGATCAAAACTTCCACAGATAAACATGCCTTGTTTATTAAAACAAAGTTCATCTAATTGATTGGATTTTTGACCATTCCAATTTCTTTGGTTTCCTCTAGGTCTTTGTGACCTATACATTTCTACATACCTAACTGACCTCCTAACTGGTGTTTCAGGTTTAACAAACTCTTTCTTAGTAGCAGTAGGTATAACAGTTTTCTTTTCAACCTTAGTGATAGACTCAACATCATCCTCATCATCTGACACCCAATCTTCAATGATTAGAGCATCATTATTCTCTCTAGCTTTCTTAGGTGCCTCTTCCCTAACTTGATTAGCAGGACAGAAAAACTTTTCTTTCCAATCTTTGTCTACCTTAAGTGAGCTAGTTTTAGAATCAGTCTTTTGTTGTTGTTTTAAATAGTCATCAGTATTCTCCTTGGAATTATCTGACTCTTTATCACAACCATTGGTAGGCTTTACACTTGAATCTCTAGGACCATACTCATTTACCTCAGGTTGTTTGAATTCTTCTAGACCTGAATAAGATAAGTCTAAGGGTGTTGGTCTATTTAGAATCAAAGGATGAGGTGAGGGGACAGCATTGTAGCCAAAGCCCTTTTTGCTCTTGTCAGTTATCTGACTTGCTAACAACTGATCTAAGTCTTTTGATGATTTTTCAAAATTTTGTAATCTTAAATTCAAACCCCTCTTTTTCTTCCTTAACCTTTTCAAGTTCAGTCCTAAGTAATCCTATTAGATACTCTTTGTGACTACACTTCTTTAAGCAAAGCAATTTCCTCATGAAAAAAGAACTTCAGATTCTTTTATTAAGAATTTACTTCTAAAATTGATTAAACCTCTTTTGATGTGAAAGCTTTAAAACATGTATCATTAATTTAACAAGTAAATATCATATGTTTCTTTAGAGCTTCATTTTTGCAAACAAGATTTAGAACAAGATTTATCATTTGTTACCTCAGAATCTGAGAATGCCATGAGAGCCATGTTTGCTTGAATTTCTTCCTCTGCCATGTCACTCCAATCAAATCTAGTACCATCTATAGCAACATTGTTTTTCAGAAGCTCTTCAAATCCTTACTGCGCCTTTGATGAGCCACCTTGATTCCAATTATCTGTTGTCTTTCTCTTGGTGCTCTGCATTCTCTGGCAAAATGTCCGCAGTTTATGACAGTTGAAACATTGACCTTTGATTTTATCATAACCAGCAGGTACTGCTTCCATTAATGATGATTTCTTTTTTTCTCTGATAGAACTTTCTTGCCTATGCTTAGTAGTGCCATATTCCACTTTAGATCCATTTTTCCAAATATCATCATGAAGTTGCTCAAGATATTCATAGAATAGTGAGACCTCTTGTGGTTAAAGTGGACAAAAAGGCATATACTGTGGCATCACTAAAAACTAGCATGTACTAGTTTCAGTATGGCAGTGATTAACTTTGGTGGTACAGTACTACTTCTAGGATTAACAGTATTAATTATTATTTACTACTTACTAGCACCCCCTGTAGTGGTTAGAAATGCCAAGTTCTTTTTCATCATTGATTTAGCACTGTAGTAGATTCTTATCTTTTGTTCAAACAATTTTAAAAATGTTGTACAAAGTCATACAATCTCATAGTATCAGTTCTGGGTTTGTTCATCCAGACTACGCCACATGAGTTCCCACTCAGAGGTAAAACTCCTCAAAAATTTAACATTTAGATGTCTTCAGGAGGTAACTAACACCCAGAATTTACCCAATTACTAACAAGTCTTCTTGAAGCTGTATTAAGATAAGAATCAAGGATATGAGCTTAAGCATTGAAGTTTTCATTATTGTTGCTTTAGTAGGGCCTTCTGAGTCCTCTTTGTTGCTTCATTCCCTCCAAATCTAGCTTTAATGGCAGCAAACATTGATTGAGCATTAACATACTGGTTAAAGGTAAGTTGATGCTCATTGGGCAGTGCCATGAGCAGAAGACTTCGAGCCTTTACATCATTCTTTTTGCAAATCTTTTCTTCAGCAGTAGAGGGCACAGTCATCTTCAATGCTGTTGATGGACCAGATTCTGGTGCTGTAACAGGAATAGGTACCCACGAATTTCCATTTTCTATTACCTCCCATAACGCATAATCTTGGATCTGAAAGTACTGCTTGATCCTGATTTCCCACATCTCATACTCTCCTAGTTTGAGCATGGGAAGCTTTGCCAACGCATTGTTCTGAGAATTTTCTAACTTCATTTTCCCTAGATCAAAGTTTCTTAAAGCACAGGCTCTGATACCACTTGTTGATCCCAAGCCTTGATCGATTTTTTACGTAGTAAAGCGTTTGTTACCTTGGATGAATCCAAAATAACAATGGTTGAGACTTTGTATGTATACCAAAGTGTATGCGGAATCTACACTTTGATACTCTAGAGATGTTTATCAATGGAACAGTATTAAAAAAATAACAACATTGAGTAATAACAAACTGCTTCAATATTATTAGAATAATAATACGAGTACTCTTGAAGTACTGGGGTTACAACCTTGAAGCTATCACAATATCTTTCTAATTGTATTCGTCTAAGTGTAAAGAAGTATGTTTATCTAAAACCTAGGATCCCCTTTTATAGATCCAGGAGCGTCCGTTTATAAAGCTAACTACCTATCTTCTTAGGATCAAGTTAAATTAAAAAGACAACCATAATAATCTCCATGCATACTTATCTCCAGTCAGCATCTTTGACCATCAGCAGTATTAACTCTTTTTCTAGCAGTTTTTAATTCTAACTGAATGGCAGTGACTAAGTATGGTACTGGCAGTACTAACTCCATTAGTACTGTCAGTTGTTACCTTGGCAGTATTAAGTCTTTGTTTGTTTTTGTTTTTTTTTTGTTATGAAGATTTGTTCTAACAAAAAAATGTCAAAAAACATGCGATAACGAGCAAAACGAGCGGAAACCGTGCGAAAACGTTCAAAAAACATGTATGAAAGTGCAAAAACATAAAAAACCGTGCAAAAATATGCGATAACGAGCGAAACGTGCAAATTAAATAATTTTTATGCTTATGGTTGTAGTAGTGTTAATTTCGAGTATACTACAAATTAAATATATGCTTATGGTTGTAGTCAATTTAATTAATTTTATTTGTAATTTATGTTTTATTGCTTTTATAATCGTATTAAAAAAAGTTGACTATGAAAAGAAAAAAATGATTAAAAATAGCTTTATTGAAACATCTTTTCATATTTTTAAAAAGGTAAAATACAACTCCGTGTTTTCAAAATTCTCAACACTTCTCTAAAGAAAAAAAACATTTCCATTCTTTAGAAATTTAGAAACGAAAAAACATGCAAATTTTTCCCTAACTAAACACCACACTAGTTTTTGGGAATTCTTGATAAAGATGGTGATGACTGGGAGTGAAGAAGATGAAGATGTACAAAGACAGAAGATGAAGATGTATGAATAAAGAAGATGAACTGTGAAATCACAAAATTATCCTCATGTGGGTTTCAAATGGGGTGACTTAAACAAGCGTTTACTAAAGGCGTTAAAGTGGAGGGACCATACAACGAGAAAACGTCTTCCACTTAGTCGGACGGTGCAATCTTTTCGGTATAAGGACGAAAGATTGCGGTCAACGCAAACCATAAGGACGAACTGTGTAATTTACTCTTTTATATATACAACTAGCCTCAAGGGCCGTCCGATGCACGGAATAGCTTTAAGAAATTGTTTTACGATTGATAAATGGTTAGAATGTATATAAATTCACTTATAGAATAGATAATTGAAATTTTTAAAAGATTATCTTAAAATTTAGAATAAAGCATAAAAAATACTTAGAGGAATGTTAAAGGTTATGTACACTTGATAAAACCAAAATCGACAAATAAAACAAAATAAAGGAAAATTAAGTTATAAAAAATTGGATATATGTTGCATTAAAATAAAGAACATGTTTTACCCTCAATACGAAATATAATAAATAAACTTCTGGATGACATAATATAAACCAAATATTTAAATTTCATAAATAAACCTAAAATTGATGGCCCGTCCGATGGACGGGCTAGCTTTAAGAGTTTTTTTTATAATAAATGAAGTTAAAAGGTAGATAAATTCATGTTATAGAATAGATAATCGAGCTTGTACAAAATTATGTCATAACTTAGCATCATGTTGGGATTAAAAGCCTTTTTGAAGTTACTGCTGTGAAGGTTTGTGTTACTGATGCTAAGCATAAATTAGTGTTGTTAGTAATCTTAATGAAAAATATGCTAAGTAGTTAGTACTGCTAGTTACTACTGTTAGTGTAAGTTACTACGGCTAGTGTATATTACTACTGCTAGTAATGTTATTACTGCACTGCTAGTGTAACTTAGTACTGCTGGTGAAGATTGAAGAAAACTTTCTAAGTAGTTAATGCTGTTGCTGGTACAAAAGTTACTACTGTTGGTGTTGAAAGTTAATGTTGCTGGTATAAAAGTTACAACTGTTGAAAGGATAAAGACTGCTCAGAAGATAAAGATTGCTTATGTGATATGTATGAGATATTTTTGTAAAAGATACGTATAAGTTATTTGTTTAGAAGATCATGATAACTTAGAAATATTGTATCCCATGAGGGACTCTATTGTAGGTGTAGAAAAAATGAGGTCCTAGGGTATAGAATTCTATGTATAAAAAACAAGTCATTCATAGAATTGTCATAGCTTCAAGGTTTTGTAACCATAATCTAGTTAGAGTAATTTTTTTTTTTTCGTAATTTTTTTTAATATATTGAAGCTTTTGTTTGTTAATCTGTATGTTCATTATGTGTACTGTATTTCATTAAAGGAGAATTCTTTTATATTAAAATTGATTCCGCATAATCTTTAGGTATTATGTGGTACAAAGTGTCTATCATGTTGTGTAGGATTTATCTTGCAACTTAAACCTTACACAAGCTAAGGAATTAAGATCCATTCAATAGTCAGCGGTCAACAAGTTGGTATCAGAGCTTGTTTCTTTAAGAAACTGTGCTAAGAAGACATGGATCAAGAACTGTCAGACATATGGTGGGCTGCATCAAAGTTCCTATGCTCAAACCAGGTGAGTATGAGCTTTAGAGGATGAGGATGGAACAGTACATCCAGATGGTTAACTATGCTCTATGGGAGGTCATAGAGAATGGAAACACTACACCAAAAACAACACTTATGGAAGGTGTTGAGAAAGTAATACCTCCTACAACTGCTGAAGAAAAGGCATAAAGGAGGTTAGAGTTGAAGGCAAAGAAGCCACTTATTATGGGCATCCCTAAATGATAACATCAATTTAAAGTTTAAACTACCATCAAAGATGCCATAGTCATTATGTAGATGCTGCAGGCTCTATTGAGAAGAGGTTTGGAGAGAATGCAGCTACTAAAAAGACTCAAAGGAATCTTCTAAAGCAGTAGTATGAAAATTTTACTACATCTAGCTCAGAGGTGTTAGATCAAACCTTTGATAAGCTTCAAAAGCTTATCAGTCAGTTGGAGATTCATGATGAAACTATCTCATAAGAAGATGTGAATCAGAAGTTCTTAAGAAGCCTGTCACCATAATGGAACACACATACCATTGTGTGAAGGAACAAGCCTGAGATAGATACATTAAGCTTGGATGATCTTTACAACAACCTAATGATCTATGAACCAGAGGTCAAAGGGACATCAAGCTCAAGCATAAACACACAAAACGTAGCCTTTGTGTCCTCAAATAGCACCAGTAGTACAAATGGAGCAGTTAATATTGCTCGTGGTGTAAAAACTGCTAGCACTCAAGCTACTACTATTAACTCAACAACAATTGACAACTTGAGTGATGCTGTCATCTGTGCTTTCTTTTGCAAGTCAACCAAATAGTCCATAACTTGACAATGAGGACTTGCAACAAATTCATCTTGGTGATTTAGAAGAGATGGATTTATCTTGTTTAGAGTAGCTTATTATCTAAGTTAGCTTATTTCTCTATTTGGTTTGCTTATTTGAGTTTAACAATGCCAACAGTTAGCATTTCAGTGGCTTAGTAGTGCTTAAGCATTCCTGCCTTATTTAGCTTATTTGTGGTTTATAAAAATATTTGTTTTGCAAAAGTAGCTTATTTTTAAGTGTTTTCAAAAGTTGTAAAAAATGGCAAAAATTAAAACACTTGGGATAGTGGGAAGCCCCGGGTGAGCAAGACTCGAACCCGGGACCTCTACCACCCTCACCAAGTGTTTTAACCCCCACACACACAACCATCACGCTACAATAGCTCATCCGTTAGACTTTCCTTTCATTTATCTTTTATATACATTTTAGCCCTTTTTGTACAATAAGCTGTTTTAGCTTATTGCACAGCTTATTCGATAAGCTGTGTTTCCGAGCTTATTTTTCCTAGATTCCTCTTAGTTCAAGCTACTTTCTAAAAAAATTAGAATTTTTATAATTAGTTTAGTATTTTTAAACATTTATTTTTATTAAAAACTTTAAAAATTCATAAAAAATTAGAAAAATAATCAAAAAAATATAATTCTTTTTTAGAAAATTTTCTTTTATCATATAGTTTCTAGGAAAATTAGTTTTGCTTCCATAGGGTTTAATTTGCAAAATTTCATTTTTTATAGAACGGGATTCGTTCCCCGTTCACATTTTTAGTGTTTTTAAGCTTAATTCGACTCCGTTTTTGTTCTAGTTTTCTTTAAACTTACTTTTTAGTCAATTAGAGTCAATTAAAAGTGAAAAATTCATTTTAGGTTTATTTTTTGAAATTTAGAGTTTTAGTCACAGTTTAAGGTTTCCGTTTTACGTATTTAGCTAAAATTTGTTTTCACTTAAGTAAATTTTAAATTCTTGCCTTAATTTTCTCGTAGTTTTTAGATAACCAATATCAATCTTATTCCATTCAAGCATCGATTCTCAAAATGACTCTCGACTTTCAATTGCTTTCCTCATCGGGGATAACGACCCGAGAATCATACTTCCGGATTATATTAACTGAGATCTTTTGATTCCTACCTCTCTTTTTATATATTTATAAGTCCTAGAGGAAACCAAAGAAACTGGAATTACATGATGTCTCAAAGATTAGGGAGTAATTTCGAGATGATTAACAAAGCTTGCTATGTGTGTGGAAGTTTTGATCACCTGCAGTATGATTGTAATAACCATCAGAGACAGTTTAATTATAAAAAGATGGTAAAACCAGTATGGAACTATACTCAAAGGGTGAATCACCAGAATTTTTCTAGAATGACTCACCCCAGTCCTAAAAGGAACAGGGTTCCAAAACTAGTATTAATGAAGTCTGGCCTAGTATACTTCTACTGCTAGCAGGTTAATATGTAACCCAAACAATAGTGAATAGTGCAAGTTCTAATGACAAATGTTTTTAATAAAACACATTTAACTGTTATAAGGCCCGTTAATAACAAAACAACAACTAAAAATAGTAATTTCAATCAAAAGGTTAATACTGCTAGGCCAAAAGCAGTACTTAATGCTGTTAAGGGAAACCAGGTTAATGCTGTTAAGGCCTTAGTTGTGGGTTTGGGAACAAAGATTATAAGTAATAGACCATGTTTCTAAACACAAACAGTGCAATCACCTCTAAAAGTTTGATGTATTGTAAATGCACAAGCGATCCAAGTCAGTGATGGCTTGGGTCCCTAAAAGAGACTGATTTTCTTACCTTATGTGTAGGGCAATACACATCAAGATTTGCAGGAGAAAGGAGTGCTTGAGACGTTGATGTAAGGCACATGACAGGGAAATGTCATATCTTACTGTCTTTGAAGTAATTTGATGGAGATATGTTGCCTTTGGAGGTAACCCAAGGCGGGAAATTCACAAGCAGTGGTATAATCAAAATGGTAATTTAGATTGAGAAATGTTATTTTGTAAGAGGTTAAAGTTTTTACCTCTTTAGTGTCTCACAAAGTGGGTGACCAAAAATCGAATAGTGTTCTCTTTAATGCGCTGAATGTATTTATTTTATCTCCAAAACTTTAAGTTAACTGATGAAAGTCATGTTTTACTTAAAGTTCTAGAAAGAACATATGTTTAGTGTTTGATTTAAAGAATATTGTTTAAAGGAGATCAAATTTGTCCTTTTACATAATAAGCCACATCTGATGAATCTAAACTTTGGCATAGAAGGCTTGGACACATAAATTTCAAAACTATGAATAAACTGGTTAAGGGAAATCTTGTAAGAGGTTTACCTTCAAAACTTTTTAAAAATGATCAAACCTGTGTTTCTTGTCAAAAGGGAAAGCAACATAAAGCTTCTTGTAAGTCCAAAACAGTAAGTTCAATCAGTCAACCTTTACATATGTTGCACATGGATTTGATTGGTCCAACATTTGTAAAAAGCTTAATGAAAAAGATGTATTGCTTAGTTGTTACAGATGATTACAGTAGATTTAGTTGGGTTTTCTTTCTAGCTACTAAGGATGAGACTAGTGGCATTCTTAAGTCCTTTATAACTAGAGTAGAAAATCTAATAGATCAAAGGGGTTAAAGTAATTAGGTGTGACAATGGAACAGAGTTTAAGAATAAGGAGATGAATCAGTTTTGTGAGAGAAAAGGGAATTAAGAAGATTTAGTGTAGCTAGAATCCTTAACAACATGGAGTAGCTCTAAGGGGAAAAATAGAACACTAATTGAGGGTGCTAGGACAGTGTTAGCTATAAACCCCCCCCCCCGAAAAACACAAACTGATTTAAGGTACCCATATTTTTGGGCATGAAGCAGTTCATATGCTTGCTATGTGCAACTGGGTATTAGTAACTAAGCTCATAACAAGACCCTTATGAACTTTTTCTTGGTAGAAAACCAGCTTTAGGCATTATGAGACCATTTGGTGTCCTGTTACAATTCTTAATACCATAGATCACTTAGGCAAGTTTGATGGTAAGGCTGGTGAAGGATTCTTTGTTGGTACTCAATCAATACTAAAGCGTTTAGAGTATTCAACAGAGGAACTAGGATAGTTGAAGAGAACATGCATGTCCAGTTTAGTGAGAATACACCTAATATTGCAGGATGTGGATCAAATTAGCTTTTTGATATTGATGCACTAACAAAGTCAATGGATTATAAGCCAGTTGTTATAGGAAATCAGTCTAATGGTAATGCAGGTACAAAAGTATGTGATGCTGCCGGTAAAGCTAGAATGGAGACAGTACCTAGAAAAGATTACATTCTACTACCATTGTGGACTGCTGATCCACCATTCTCTCAAAGTTCAAAGAGTTGTCCTGATGCTAGATTTAAACCTTCAGGAGATGATGAAAAGAAGGTTACTAAAGAACCAAGAAAAGAAGGTGGTGATCCAAGTAAAGAGGGAGAATGTAATGATCAAGAGAAGGAGGATAATGTTAACAACATTAACAATGTTAATGTTGCTAGCACAAATTAGGTTAATGATGTTGATGCAAAAACAAGCATTGAACTTCCACTTGATCCAAATATGCCTGAATTAGAAGATTATAGCATATTTGAAGATGGTGAAGAATTGGATGTTCATATGTATAGGTTAATGATTGGTTCATTGATGTATCTTACATCTTCAAGACCTGACATCATGTTTGCAGTGTGTGTCTGTGCTAGATACCAAGTCAATCTAAAGGTTTCACATCTTCATGCTGTGAAAAAGATTTTTAGGTACTTAAAAGGACAACCAAAATTGGGCCTTTGGTATACAAAAGATTCTCCTTTTGATTTGGTAGCATACACTGATAGTGATTATGCTGGAGCAAGCTTGGATATGAAGTTTACAACAGGTGGTTGTCAATTTCTTAGATGTAGATTAATATCATGGCAGTGCAAGAAACAGACAGTGGTTGCAAATTCCACAACAGAAGCTGAATATGTGGCTGCTTCAAGTTGCTATGGATAAGTGCTTTGGATTCAGAATCAACTACTTGATTATGGGTACAATTTTATGCATACCAAGATCTTTATTGATAATAACAGTACTATATCCGTTTTTCATTAAAAAACAAAGCATATAGAGATTAGACATCATTTTATTAGGGATTGCAATGAAAAGAAGTTGATTCAAATGGTCAAAATCCATACTGACAAGAATGTTGCAGATTTACTTACAAAAGCTTTTGACGTAAGTAGGTTTCAATATTTGATTGCTAGTATTGGAATGCTAAATCCTTAAAATCTTTTATCTCTTTATGTTTTTGTAGAGTTTTGTATTAATTAGTATTGTTATTCATGTCATTAAAAGTTTCTGTTGTTAAGTATAATTAGTGTTGCTAGTTATACTTAATACTGCTAAATTAATGCTGTTAGCTATACTTAATATTGCTGGTATAATTAACATTGTGAAAATTTTGAGAAAAAGAATTGAGAGAGTTGGTGAGAATAAAACAGAAAGAGAGATATGTAAAAAACAGACAGAGTTATTTGGTGAGAAAAAGAATTGAGAGAGTTGGTGAGAATAAAAACAGAAAGAGAGATGTGTGGAATAAAAACAGACAGAGAGTTTTGGTGAGTAAAAGAATTGAGAGAAGTGGTGAGTTAAAAAACAGAAAGAGAGTTGAATATATTAAAAACAGATAGAGTGTTTGGAATGGAATTAGAGTTAATGCTGGTGACTCAAAGTTAATGTTGCTAGGCATAACTTAATACTACTAAGCATAACTTAATGCTGCTAGGCATAAGTTAATACTGCTGGCATAACTTAATGCTATTAGGGATAAGTTAATGTGCTAGGCATTAACTTCCTACTACTGGCTGGGTTATCTGCTAGTTGAAGACGATATTTGCTGCGGAGGGTATTTCATAAATACTTCGATTAAGGGTTTCAATCACTTATTTAATCGATTTCACTCTTTCATATACTCTCTAATTAAACCAAACCTAACTCAATTTCCATTCATCATCAATCAACCAAATATGCGACCCTAAAGTTTGATGATACTCACAACATGGTCGCGTTTTTGGCTAAACCCGCTGAAAGTGAAGGGTTTGAGCAGATAGTAGATTTTCTGAATGCAAATCCTATAAGATATGCACTAACGATCAATCCCACTATTTACACTTCGTGTATTGAACAATTCTGGGCTACTGTCAAGACGAAAACTGTCAATGGGGAAGTACAGTTACAAGCCCTAGTATATGGGAAGAAGATTATCGTTACTGAAGCATCTGTTAGAAGTGAACTTCAATTGAATGATGAGGAAGGTATGGATTATTTTCCAAATGCTACCATTTTTGAAGAACTTACAAGGATATGGTATGAGAAAATTTCACAGAAGCTTACTTTTTACAAGGCATTCTTTTCCCCACAATGGAAATTTTTGATTCATACTATTTTACAATGCCTAAGTTCTAAGACTATTGCATGGAATGAGTTTAGTAGCACTATGACATCTGCAATTATCTGTTTTGCTACAAACCAGAAGTTTAACTTTTCAAAGTACATTTTTGAAAGTATGGTAAAGAACTTGGATAATGTGTCTAGAAAATTTTTGATGTATCCAAGGTTTGTACAAGTCTTTTTGGATAAACAACTTGAAGGGATGCAAAGTCACAAGAGAATTTATGATGCACCCTCTCACACTAAGAAGATCTTTGGAAATATGAAGAGGGTAGGAAAAGGATTTTCTGGTAGAGTCACACCCTTATTTCCAACAATGGTGGTACAAGCTCAAGAAGAAATAGGTGAAGGTTCAGCAAATCCAACTTATCATCATTCACGCACCCCTCACATTATTCAAACCATCATCATTTCAACCTCAAAAAATAAAGATCAAGTAAGGTCAAAGAGAAAGAACATGAAGGTACCTCAGCCAGTGGTCTAAACCAATGTTTTTTTATAGCAGATGAGGCTGTTAATGAGGAGATGGATGATAGTTTGGTGAGGGCTCGCACTATGTTTTGCTTAGAAGCAGAGCAGGATTAGTCGAAACATCCTTAAGACCGATCAAAGGGCACCCCTAATGAACCAAGTTACCAGGAATAGATGCAGGTGGTGGTCCAGGCACCAAGAAACCATGGGGGATACAATTGATCAGACTAGGTCTGAGAATGTATCTAAATTTTCCAATGATCTACTGCTCGCAAGAGGTAACACACTTCGAAGTGGTGAGGATTAGTTAAAACTTCATAGGAATTTATGGAATTATGTACCAATTTGCAAAATAGAGTTATTGATCTGGAGAAAATTAAGACCTCTCAAGCTCAGGAGATTACAAGTTTGAAAAGGAGGGTCAAGAGACTAGAGAAGAAAAAGAGGTCAAGAACTCATGGGCTTAAAAGATTATACAAGGTTGGTTTATCTAGAAGAGTGGAATCCTCTGATGAAGAAGGTTTGGGTGAGGAGGATGCATCCAAACAGGGGAGGATAGTTGATATTGATGCTGATGCAGGAATTAACTTAGTTAGTACTCATTTTGATGCTGATACATATATGTTTGGAGTACATGACTTAGTTAGTGATGAGGTGGTTGTTGAAAGTGAAGTTGCTGTTAAAGCTGCCAGTACAATTCCAGTTAGTGCTGCTACAACTACAACAACTGTTATAACTGATGATGAGATTACTTTGCTAAAGCACTGCTGCACTGAACAAAGTGCTAAACTACAAACAACAAACTTGTGCTTCAACAATTACAACTTCGTGAGCAAAGCCCACCCTAGAGCAAATAGGCTTGTTATTCATAAAAAAATAGGAGCATAGCACCTACACCAACAGTTTCTTCAACGACAACCATCAAAACTACAATGTTTCAGTATAAAAGGTTAAGGGTTAAAGTCAAAAAGGCTTGAACCAGAACATGTGAAGAAATTGTCAAAGGAAAATCAATTGATGCTTGATGAGAATTGCATTTAATGCTACAAGCTGATGAGAAGAAAAGAAGGGCTTGCAAAGAAAAAGCTCATCTTGCTGGTGAAAAGATATTTGTTGTTGAACAAGGAGTTCCTAATAGTAAGAAAAATGATGTAGTTAGTACTGCTGGTGTTGCTACAACTGTTAGTGCTGCTGCAACAATTGTTCTAATAACTCCTGAAGAAATTACTTTGGCTCAAGCACTTAAAGAATTAAAAATAGCAAAGCCTAAGGTAAAAGGAATTGTCTTCAAAGAGCCAGTGGAATCTACAACAACAACAACAATTTCTTCACAACAACCATCACATGTCAAGGTTCAGGACAAGGGTAAAGGCAAAATGGTAGAACCTTAGAAGCCTATGAAAAAGAAAGAACTAATCAGACTTGATGAAGAAATTACTTCAAAGTTAGAATTGGTAGAAGGTAGTGAAGTAAGAGTTAAAGCAGAGATAGCACAAGAGAGCAGTTCAAAGAGAGCAAGCACTGAGCTGGAACAAGAAAGTATTAAGAAGCAAAAGGTGGATGAGGATAAAGAAACAACAAAGCTTCAAAGACCAATAGAAATTGTTCTTGATAAAGAGGAAGTAGCAATTGATGCTATTCCTTTTACAACTAAACCTCCAAGCATTGTTGACTACAAGATTCATAAAGAAGGGAAGAAAACCTATTACCAGATAATCAGGGCTGATGGAAGTTCAAAATTGTACTTAGTCTTCAGTCATATGCTCAAAAGCTTTCACATGGAAGATTTGGAAACCCTGTGGAAATTGGTAAAAGCTAAGCATGGGTCAACAAGGCCAGATGAGGGATATGAGAGAGTGTTATGGGGTGATCTAAAGACAATGTTTGATCCACATGTTGAAGATCAAGTATGGAGGAATCAACATGATTACAAAGTGTTGGATTGGAAAATATATGACTCATGTGGAGTTCATTCTTTAAGGATGTAACATATGCATATTCATATGCTGGTAGAAAAGAGATATCCCCTTACACCTGCTACAATTACTCATATGTTAAACAAGAAGCTTCAATGTGATCATTTTAATGAAATGGTATATCAGCTTCTTAAACTTCTTACAAAATAGCTCAAGAATCAATGAAGTGTTTGGAAGCATCCTCCAGGTGATTAATGAAGCTTTCAATGAAGAAACTTAAGATTTTGAAAAAGAATATCAAGTTTAGGGGAGGATTGTTGGGATTAAAAGACTTCATGATAATCTTGAAGTTACTGCTGCTAAGTTAATGCTGCTGGTGTATAAGTTACTACTGCTGGTACTAAGTTAATGCTGCTAGTACAAAAGTTACAACTGCTTAAAAATTAAGACTGTTGAAAGAGTTTCTACTGTTAAAGGATGGATAAAGATAGAAGAAATGATAAAAATTGATTGGAGATCAAGATTACTTACATGATAAGTATGAGTTATTTATAGAATAGATCATAGAGAATATTCTAAGTTTTAGGAATATATTGTAAATCAACTAGGACTCCTTGGTGTATAAAAGGAGGTCCTAGGGCAATGTGTAATGTGTGTGATTTAACGATTTGATAAGTATAGTTTAAAGCTTCAAGGTTTTGTAACCCTAATACTATGAGAGTATTCGTATTATTTGTAATAATAATTTTGGAGCTTTTATTGTTGAATTATATTGTTTTGTGTTACTGTTTCATTAAAGAATTCTTTTTATATTAAAGATTAGATTCCGCATAATCTTTAGTATTATCAAACAAAGTTTCTTAACTAAGCTGTGTTAGATTTATCTAGCATAACTAATCCTTATACAAGCTTAAGGAATTCGATCATTAGAAGTTAACTGGTATCCAACAAGAAAAGAAAGAGATGGGATGGGAAGGATAAAGTAAAGAATGACATGTAAAGAAAATAGTTATTATAATTTGTGTTCTTGAGTTTTTATTTTAATTAGCAAATGAATGATAGAGAAGCTAACAAAATTATCAATATACCCTCAAAACTATATATACTAATTAATTTATTCGCAACTAAAGTCTCTTAAAAACACTCTGCTGCTTCCACTTGACGCCATCAACAACAAAGATTTCATGGCCAAACAAGTATGTTATTATCTATTTATTTGTGTCAAAATAAATATCACTATAAAATGGGATAATTGCAAACTCCCATGTAAGAGCATCTCCAATGCATCAAGTCTTGAAAGACTTGAAAGACTTGATGACTTGATGCATTTAATGCATAATATACTTATTCACTAAAGCTTTAGCAATGACTTGAAGCTTTTCAAAAAGCTTTTTATACAATACTAAAAACTCTCTCAGAACACTTTTTAGAATAGTAAAAAGCTTTTTAC
>BQNB010101126.1:0-18796 GCA_026074375.1 Tanacetum coccineum | reverse complement strand
ACCAACATTATTGTTGACGTTTTAAAGCATGTTTTCTCAGGAGGTCAATGAGGTACAAGAAAAGGGATACATTGGTGGTCGTTATATTGGAAGTCATTTGCATTAAAGATTTGGTTGCAATACATTTTGGAGAAACATTTGTTATGAACTAGAATATTTGTATAATTTAACAATGAACAAGTAAAGCTTCGGGCTTTTGTAACAACACTTTGCTAAATCTAATGTATTGGTTTTAAACGATACTTTTTAAGGTCGTTCTTATATATCTTGTGATGTTGATCTATGAAGTACCACCCCCAAACCTATATTCCGCTGCGACCCATTTTAGGGGTGTTACAGATTGGTATTCAGAACTCGGTATGGTCATTACGAATTCCAAGTTATGCCATTTGGTTTGACGAACACACTGACGATATTCATGGATCTCATGAACCGCGTGTGCAAGCCATATTTGGATAAATTTGTGATTGTCTTTATTGATGATATCCTCATCTACTCAAAGAACAAGAAGGAACATGAAGAGCATCTTAAGGCAATTCTGGAATGGCTTAAGAAAGAGGAGTTGTATGCAAAGTTCTCTAAATGCGAATTTTGGCTTCCCAAGGTACAATTTCTCGGCCACATGATTGATAGTCAAGGCATTCACGTGGATCCCGCCAAGATCAAATCCATAAAATATTGGGCATCTCCTAAGACACCAACAGAGATTCGTCAATTTTTAGGTCTCGCTGGGTACTACCGAAGATTCATCAAAGGATTTTCTAAGATCGCCAAGTCAATGACCAAGCTTACTTAGAAAGGAGTTAAGTTTGATTGGGGTGGCAAGGCAGAAGTTGCGTTTCAACTGATTAAGCAAAAGTTGTGTAGTGCACAATTCTGGCTTTACCTGAAGGAAGCGAAGATTTTATCGTATACTGCGATGCTTCGATCAAAGGTTTGGGCGCTGTGTTGATGCAAAGAGAGAAGGTGATTGCTTATGCATCACGCGAATTGAATTTATTTTTATTGGTTACGTAAGGTCTTTACGTTTCGTGATAAAATACGTATAGGCATATTCGGAACTAACAAAACTTATCTACGCTTCAACAAATACCCATTATTATATCCAATAACCAAATTTTTTATAAAATATCACCTATGTTTACATATTGGCCGAATTTTTACATAAGGGAAACAAACCAAACCATATACTTTACAAGTATTAATTTCACTTAATATATTACAAATTTTAAGCTACAAGTAAATACTAGATATTCTACAAAAGATCAAAACACAACTTATACACCCTCCCCTCCTAATATTTCGGTGCAATAAGTGCTCCCAAGGGGACAATAAGCACAAAAATTACCAACTTATAACTTGTACAACATAAGCTCATTAAACCTTAAGACTTTCAACTAGTCTTGACCAAGACTTTCCCTTAAAATCCTCATCTTGTCTTAAGACCTTTTACATATGATCTTTGACTAGTTTATTGATATATAGGATGCAACTAGTAATAGTAATAACAGTCACTTCATTTTCACTAGTATAAAATTTCACCATTTCCTATCTTTGTGCTACTCAAACCCACAGCTCAAAACTCAAAACCCATATACAATTCATAGCTTTTATTTTACCAAGCAATAAAAGTGTTCTACATCATATCTAAGGTATAACAAGAAGGTTTGAAGGATTGGTTTAGTTTTTAAAAAGGGTTAAGAAAAGAAAATGCAAAATTAGGGTTTACTTGGAATTAGGGTTTTCTTTGTATTGAAAGCTTGGGTTTATCATCTAAACTAGGGTTAAGATTTTGTTGTTCATCACCACACTTTATATTAAGGTTATCTAAAAACCCTAATCTCTTTATATTTATGATTTTATATGTATATGCTGTCTATGTAATTAATCACCATCTAGGAAACATATTTACATGAAAAATGGATTTTTTTACTTGTGATCATGGTATGATATACTTTTACATATGTTATATGGATGTTAATATCATTGTCTGGGTTTGGTAGTTTAAGTATTTTCAAAAGTGTGGTTTATGTATAAATAAGTATATATAAACTTAGTGTTTTTAAAATGTTTCTTAATATAGTTTAACGTTTAAGGACTTGTTAATCTTGTTATCTTGAATAATATTTGGACAAATCATGGACTAAGGACCTTAAATATGTAAGACATGTGATATATGGTGTTGTAGAGGATTTGTAACAAGTTACTAAACTAAAAAGTTACAAAAACAAGTTTAAACACATTATTAACTAAAAACCCAAAACTTTCTGTTTTAATTTGAAATATAAAGCATTCATTTTATATTTTTATAAAATACTACATCTCCTTTGAGGGGGATTCCTCATAATGTATGAAATCGAAAAAACCAATTTTTTAACGAAGGAGATACGCCATTGTTAGTTTCTACACGGGGAAAATATCAATTTTATAAAAAGAAATTTTATAAAAACTATTACAAAAAATACCCAAACATCTGATATATATGGTGGGTATGTTTCACAGAAAGTATTTTATTTTTTAGGATTTCTAAAACATTTAGTAATCATAATTTTTAGATCAAGAGAAGAAGGAGGTATGGTATTTTTACTTGTTTAGTTAATTAAAGTTTATAAAAATAAATATATAAACTATGAACAGTAAAAATCACTATTATCGATGATACATTTTTGGAAAATACTTTAGGTGATAAAAGCTTTTAAATTTTCGAAGTCGTGCTCAAAAAGAAATCACCTAAATTCAGAGTTAAAACGAATAAGATATGACATTTAGACCGTTTTACGATAGTTAAATTTATATAAATAAATTTATAAAAGTATATGAATAGTAAAAAGTACTGTTCATCAGTAGGTTGAAAATATGAAAATGTAATATTTTGATACCTCATCTTAATACGAAAGCGTGGACATAAGAAACGGACTTTTAAAACGATAAAGTTACGCCATTTTTACTAAAGAGATATTTATAAACGTTTTTACTTTATAAATATGATTTAACAAATACAATTAGATGGTGTTGTTGCTATTTGGAAATGATATACGGTAATTTGTTATTCAAAAAACTTTGTACGCATTCGGCTATAATTAATTGGTTGCACTAGGGCGTATTTTTGACGTGTTTTAATGCATATGATTTTACATTTTAAACTAATAAACTTGAGGTGAGTTTCAAATGCCACAAGTTTTACATTTTATAATTATTTACCTAGCATTTTGGGTGAGATATCTTATGCATGTTTTACATTTTGGTCGCAAGTGGACATTTTATATTTTGATTATGTGTTGACTAAGTAGCGATAACCCTCTAAGCCCATTATCATGAACTGTCATTTACTTGTTATGAGCGTGAATGTTATAAATAGATCTATTTGGGATTGACATCCCCATTCGGGTGAGTCATGCTCACTGTGCCGGTACGCCGAACAACGAACGTATACCATGTAGGGTTTAGGATGTTAAGGTTAGAACATCATCAAGGGCAATGTTGGCTATTTATATTGGATTTAATACTTGTTCGAGCTTCAGTGGTCATGAGCTTCAGGGAATCGTAGTACTTTTACTGATGTTTGCTTCTGTTGCATTATCATGGGGAAAATCTTAAGGTCCTTACATTATACATTTTACAAACCTATGAATTCACAAACATTATTGTTGACGTTTTAAGCAATGTTTTCTCAGGAGATCAGTGAGATACAAGACCAGGGATACATTGGTGGTCGTTATTTTAGAAGTCACCTACATTAAAGATTTGGTTGCATTACATTTTGGGAATATGTTTGTTATGAACTAAAATCTTTATATTTTGAACAATGAACAAGTGATGTTTTTGGACTTATGTAATCCAATTTGTTAAATCCAATGTATCAGTTTTAAACGATTTTAAATCGTCGTTCTATATATATCTTGTGCTATTGTTCTATGAAGTACCACCCCCAGACCCATATTCTGATGTGATCCAATTTAGGGGTGTTACATATTGTGATTGGTCTTCTTAAAGTTAAAATTCGTCAAAGATCATATTTGTTCTTCTTGTGAGTTAGGGAAAGAAATAACGAGAAATAGTCTTTTTAGACAATGACTACCCCATAAGCTCCCAAAAGACTGTTTCAACTTATACATACTGGAATTATGTGGTCTCATGCGGGTAGAAAGTTTTTATTAGGAAAGCAATATTTCTCGTAATTGTTGATGATAATCCAAGATATTCTACCCGCTTGGACTCTACTTCTTGAGGATTATAGATGTAACAATAAAGTTCTTAATGGATTCACTCAAACTTGTTCAAAGAGACTTCATGCTCAAGTTGGAAAAATGTTCGAAATGACAAAGGCACAAATTTTTTGATATACAACTCTTCATGCTTACTTTCGCCTCATGAAGGGCTTAATAAACCATTCAGTTGCGAACACCTAAACAATATGGACTGTGTTGAAAGACCATAACCGTTCTCTTGTTGACGGCTGATCGAACAATGCATATGCACCGATATATTGTTCCTCTGTACTTTTGGCTCGATGCAATTGCCACAACATGTTTTATCATAACCGTTCTATTCGTAATTCCTCGGACTTGAGGGAAAACAACCTTACAACTTCATCATTGACCAAAAAAAAACGTTTGTTATAGTTTCTTTATCATTTTGGTCTTTTTCTACATCGTCAGAGATGGTGATTAATCTTGTACAAAATGAAGCGAAATGGTGTGCATGTACATTTTTTAGGGTAGTCTACTCGGTCAAATGCCATTCGGGCTATATAACAAAGAGATACACAAGTGATAGTCAAAACCTTTCTTGGTAACTTTGACGATTGCATTCTCTGGCGGCAAATCACGCAGTTCTGACCACCATTCCATAATGTCTGACTATGAAACGCATTATAAACAAGAAAGTTTTAGTTCCACACAGGTCACAAAAGGTCAAGAAGAATGTACCGTCAAGCTGTTGAGACAGTAAACATAGTCAAATGTGCTAGATCTTGCTAATTTAGTCTTGATGTTCGATGAATTACTCAATGGAATCTAATTAGTTGTGTTTAGGTCTTCCTCTCTTAACTATATGCTGTTGACAACTTTCTCACGTGAACAACAACACACAAATTCCATCTACTTTCAACGTAAGTTGATGCAAATACACCTCCATCGCGTAACATTCAACACAACAACTAAAACTTCAAGTAAAGCACCAATTCAACGCAACCAATTGTCACTGATTCTAGTACATTTATCAAGCAGAAAAAGTAATAAAGAATATTGCACAAGTTAAAGGAGTAACAAATTTATCAACTTCCTTTAGTACACCGGTAAAAGAATGTGGGGTAGACATCATCTCGTCTGTTGCCTCGTCAATCATGAATACATTCTATGAACGACACCTTCTTAAACATCGTTGGGACAAAGGATCATCGTTAGTACAAGTACTGGAAATTCTTCTAAAATCCATTAGGAACATGGTCGTCAGCTAGAAACAGATTGGCAAGATGTGACTTGTTAGCATTCAGGTGAGTTGAAAGAACCAAAGATCATATCAAAGATCCTTGGCTGATTATACATAGATTAAAGCGATTGCAGGAAGAATACCTTCACAAATCGTTTTGATCGATTAAATGTGTGCGGTTTTAGTAGACAGACTCTCTGCAAAAATGTCATTTAACATTTAAGTGGCTCTTCAACACAAATAACATGATGGAGGGAAAATACTGTATCGCAACAAAGCTCGTCTTGTACTAAGGGATAAGCTCATAAGGAGGATTTGATTTCGAAGAGTACATTTGCACGTTTGCTATGTTGGTAAGTTGTTCGCTTATTTCGTTGCGTATGAATGCACACAAACATTTCTTGTTAACTGAGGGTCGTCAAGACATCAATTTTTTATGGACCTCTGAAGGAAGAAGTGTATGTAAACCAGCCAGATGGATTCGTAGACCCATATCATCCTGACCAAGTCTACGTTCTATAGATAGGCATATTAGGACTCAAACAAGCTCTTTAAGAGCGTAAGGTACAGTTGATTTCTCCAAACTTCCTCGTTTCTTAAGGATTCTAATAAGGTTTCATGATCCAACTAGTTCATAACTAAACATGGGGAAGAATAGTGCTTGGGCAAATTTACGTTGTTGACATTATTTTGGTTCTTGTGAGCCATAATATTTCTATAAAAGGTTTAAATAAACTAATGCAAAAACGTTCTGAAACTATCCTATGATAGGGGGGAGTGAAATTCTTTTTTTAGGGATGCAGATCCAACAATCACAACGTGGTAACTTGATTATACTAGAGTAGTATGCTCAATGAGATACTTAATTACAGAATGGTTGACCTTATGTGATAGCATTGCGTTCTTCAATGGCTACGAAATCTCTTAGATGCTAACTTGTGTGGAACTCTGATTGAACTATAAGATATTTAATAGTATGGTCGAAGCACTCATGTAACTGTATTACAGCATAGTAGACTAGGATATTGTACTTGCAACATGTTTTTTGTCGCTCCGATATCTAGAGTGAACGACTGGAAACATTACTCACTACGGTTAAAAGGGATATTTCGGTGCCTTAATTAATACCTTTTACTTGGGACTATGGTATTTGAAGGACTATCGGGTTTCGAATAACTTACTTTTAGATTCGGATCTCGCGGGCTTTCTCGATTCTACGTTTAAAAGTTAAATCTTGGATGTGGCATTATTTCTAGGCAGGTGATATGGTAGTCATCGAAATCACAATAGACCAATAGTAGGACCTGCACTGAATTGGCTTCTACAAAAGACGAGGTATGTGTCACTTTTTTACGTGTTGTGCTCAAGTTCTATGGTTCTGATAGAACTCAAGCTCACTGATTATGGCTTTAACTTTGAATTTAAATACCTATGTTTTTTTGACTCATAAGCAAAAATATCCATCGCTCGTGCAATCCAGTACATGCATTCCCATGCCATTGCACATCGTTGTCAGATATCACCTTCCATAAAAGGAACAGGTTGAAAATCGGTATTGTCTTGAAATATTCTTTGTACGAAAACTAATACCAGTAGCTGACATGTTTATAAAGCACTCTGTCAGATGATAGGTTTAAGTATCTTATCAGATGATCTGCAGGATGAAGATGTTTTGGACTCCAGACAGAACTGGAGTTTCTGGCTAACGCATCTCTCGTGATCCATCAAACATTGATATTTGTAAAATTTGTAATTTTCTCTTTATTTTGATTTTAAAGATTTTGTAAAAGAATTATTCATATAAATATAAACCAACAAAAAAAATAGGAAATTATAAAATTCTTGAAAAATACAAAATATAATCAATCAAAAAATTCAACAAAATATCAAAAACGAATCTTCTCGACGTCATCACTCTTTGCATCAATAACATATAGTACCTAGAAAGTAATGTCGATTAACATTGACACGGCGTGGTATAATGAGTTCGAGGCAAGAAGAGTTCAAAGCTTTCAAAACATGTCATTTCTATTTATTCTCCAATGACTTATGTACACTTTCAGTGCATAACTCAGACCCAGATGTATAGGGCCATGTTCGATTCAGTGCACTAGTTACTCTTCAAATAGATGAATGAGGATGTTCTTTTATCATGTTTGTTAAAATCCGTTTTTTGAACACAATTTTTCAAAAAAAGAACTTTTCATGTCAAAATTGTTCACAACTTATAATTTGTTGATTATCTTTCCTAATATGTGGTTATTTGTTTTTAATTGTATGGTTCGACCACTCCCTTCTCAAATTAAGTTTACAAAAAATTATGGTTTCTAATTTTTTCTCAATGTCATTTCTATGTGGATTAATTTGTGTAGTGGGAGCTTTTAAAAAAAGCTTTTTAATTGTGTTGGGTATTTCCATACATGTCAATTTTATGTATTCCAAAAACATTTTTGATGAAATTAAAATATGGGAATTATAATGTCAATTAATAATATACATTGTTCACTAAGGGCATCTCACTCCGTATCCCTTTTTCAAACATATTGTGGTGTCAATTATCATTTTTCCTTTGTATCAGTCCAAGTTTTTAAAAAATTAGTGGTATCCCACATACTATGTTGAAGGAGAGCTATCAAAAAAATGAATTCATGCAATATCATGGTATAATTTTTCTCCCTGGAATTTTTCATGTCATAAATTTTAATTAATTTGTATTTTAAATACTAAGAGAGTTTTATTTTAAATATGGGGAAGAAATAGAGAAAATGTGATATAGAAGGAATGTGATCTTTAAGACTCTAAGTGCAACTCTATCCTTCATGTGCAAACAATAATTCCTCGAATTGCGGAGCAACATGATGTAGGGGGAAGTATTTCATAAATGGTCTATATCAAGGTTTTATGGTTCGTTAGATCTTTATACCCATACCATTTGTAACTCACGACGTCGATGAAGTCATAAAGGTGGTTAAAGTTTAGGTTTAATGTCTTATGGGATCACCAACCGAGAACCAGAGGGTCGGGATCTACCCTGGGACATCAATTAGTTGCGAAGTCCTTAGGTATGATTCAAGAAGATCTATGGATGAAACGGGGAAATAATGCCGATAAGATTGAAGCATTAAAATGGAACAATCACAATTATGGTGTTAGTGATGACGTTCTTTACTTTGCATTAAAGGGGTTGAAGAATTAAAATGAAATGTATGGATAAGGGTAAAAAAGAAGAATTACCCTACACACAAACTTAGGCTAGGAGAGAAAAACGTTGTCAACACATTTATTTTATCAAAAATCATAATGATGATTGGTGATATTTAAGAAGAAAGCCATCATAGACACAGTGAAGTGAAGTGATGCAATGCCACTAACCTTCCCTGGCATTAGGAGTTTCTGTCAAAAGGATTCTTTGTCTCATTTGTACGGAGTTTCAAATGTTATTATTGACATCTCACTCCGTGTGTTGTTGATATTGTATAGGATGGGAGTCTGACCAGACTATGATTCACTAATAACCAAAGTGTACCAAGATCGATGGTTCTAGGCACAAAAGTGAACAAGTCATAATTTAAAAATCGATTTATGATTAAATTGGTCAAAATTACATATTGTTATGCTTCCATTATTCATTTGGTATCAAAGCGTCCTACGCAGTTATTTGAGATCTTGCAAGAAAAATTCAGAGTGAAAATCTATTGTGTTTTCACAGTGACGATTGGGAATTCCTTCCTGAGTCAAACCTATAATCTGCTCTGATGTTGGTTAGGATTGGGGACTTTACATGATTCTATATGAATCGTAAATTTGTGATTAGTTGGAGATTGATGTGGTCCAGTTTATGAATTGATAGTTTTAATCAGGTGATAAGATAGTAGTATCAATTCTGTTTAACTCTTACGCTGAGTTGTTGTTGTGAGATTAGTTCAGGTTAACGAGAAAAAAGCTAGTACAAGATGACGAAACCTTGTCAAGGAAGTTCTTATGAATTCTATGATCAAAAGCTGTTTTTTATGATTAAGGGGAACTGTGGTTTATTGCAACCAGTATTCGACAATAAAGTGACAATGACACTTTCTTCCATATCTCGTTGTCTTATCACTATCCTTTTTAAAATGCAGATTCCCAAACGATCGGTGTTACAAATGTAACACCCCCAATATTAGGTCGCCAGGGGGAATTTGGGTCATGGTCTCAGTGTGCTCTATAGCATCAATAGCACAATATATTATTTGAGGAGGAACAGGCCTTTCATTTTTATAAAAAGAATCTAGTGTAAAACTGATACATTAGATTTAATAAATTGTTTTAACAAAACGCCCGTTTTAGCGTCACTTTTGTTCATTGTTCAAAAAGATAATAAAAGTTTCTCGCACATCTAATATATTTCCTAAAATGTTATTGCAACCAAATTTTATATGCACATGCCTTCCAAAATTAAAACAACCAATGTATCCCTTGTCTTGTACATCAATGACTTCCTGAGAAAATCATGCTTTTTTTAAAACTGTCATCAATAACGTTGGTGAATTCATAGGGTTTGCTAAAGGGATATATGTAGGACCAAAAGATTTCCCTAAGTGGTTATGATAATTTAAAAGATGCTTATATTCAACATCCAAATATGTAATTTGTTTCCCGTGCTCATGTACTGAAGATCGTCATGTATGAATTGCAATTTAAATTGCTAACATTGAAAATGGATGATGTTATATCCAGAAAAAATACAAATCAGTCATGGTAAAGATTCCGTTTGGTCACGGAAAAACCGGGCATTAGTACGAGAATGGTCTCAAGCAGAATCGGGTGAGGGCAAGCAGAAATTGAGAGTGGGTGTCTTATTGAGCGGCAGGTCGATGGTAGGGTATGGTTGGGGGTTGGGATGGGTTTTTGTGTGTGGGTTGTTTTTTGTTGTTTGGTTGTGTTGTTTTCTGGTTTTTGATTAATTTGTGTTGATTGTTTTTTGTTCGGTTTTGTTATTATTATTTGTTTTGTGGTTTGTTTTTGTTTTTTTGGGGGATGGTCTTTCTTTGTTCATGTTTGTTTATATTTTGTGTTTTGTTTATTATTGGGATGGTCATTATTGCTAGTCTTATGATGGTGGGGTTTTTTGTGTGTTTCTTGATGTGATGCGTTATATAATTGTTTTTCCTATTTGTGTTATTTTATGTTGTTTATTTATTATTTTAACTAGTCTTAATAAATAATCAATATAAAAATATAAATAATAAATATAATGGGCTCATTGTGGGTTTATCGCTACTTTGGACAAACACGTAATCTATTGTAAAAAAATGTTCACTTGCTGTCCAATTTTAAAATAATTATGCTTGTTTCTCAAACCAAATGTTGTAAACCTTAGTAAGATAGAAATCGTATAAATAAGAAAATAACGTCGGGGCTTATTGAACTATCCTCGAGTTAATGATATCATCTAATTATATCTGAGTGAAGTTGAATGTAAATCTTCCTCGGTTAAGGGACCAGAGGGGTACGTTGGTTGGGGGTAGGGATGATGTGGTAGTTTGTTAGGGGATATTGTTCAGTATGTACAGGGTTGTGTTGGAGTGTGTGATGGTGGAATGATAATGCGTTAGGGTGAAGGGAGTTTGTTTGTTGGGGGGTGTGAGGGGTTATGGGGGAGTTTGTGGAGAAAGGTGGTTTTTTGGGTGGTGGGTTAGGGAGCGGGGGGTTGGAAATGAGTGGAGGGGTAGGATGATAGTGGGTTGGGAAATATGGGAGGGAGGTTGGAGACTGGTATTTTAGGATAGTTGTGTTGGAGTTTTAGTGGGGTATGGGGGCTTTTGTGAGTGATACACAGTTAATAGGTGAGAAAAGGAGAATGGTTATGAGGTGGGGGTTGAGGAGATGTGGAGAGGGTGGGTTTTGGGTAGGGGGGTGGTTTGTGGGTCTGAGTGTAGAGCTGGTTGAGAGGGTAATTACGGGCTACACCGTTTCTGGTCTTTGGATAGTGGGGTGGAGGACGGATGAGGTAGGACGTAAGAAAGGTTTGCCGTTGGGGATGTTTGGATGTGGCTGCGGGCAGTGATATGGAATAACAGGTATGGTTTTGGGTAGTGCGTGTGGTAGTGGTTGTGGGCATTTTAAGTGGTGTTGTGAATTCGGCGATGGATTATCTGGGTTGTGTAGGGGGTGATTCTTGGGTGGGTGGGGAGGTGAGGGTAGTTTGGTGGGGTTTTTGATGTGGTAGAAGGAGGTGGGGTTGGGGTGGGATTTTGTTGGGTGGTTGGTGGCTTGGGGGGGGGTTGAAGGTTTTTTTTTGGGGGATAGGGGGAGGGGGGGGGGGGAGGGGTATGTTTGTTGTATGTTAGTAGGGTGTGGGAGGTGGTGGTGGGAGTGTTAGGAGTGGGGGTTTGTGTGAAGGGGGGGGTATTGTTTTGGGGGGGGGGGTTGTCTTAGGGGACGGGGTGGTTGAAGGTTTAGGGATTTGGTGGGCGAGGTTGAGGAGGAGGGGGGTGTGACAGACAAGGGTGGGAAGTAACTTTCTTGAACCTTTTGGAATACTTATACTATATACTATAATTGACCTCATCCTTATATATACTTACGTGTGTGTTTGGATAGAATCAAGCAACTCTAACCAACGACGTTGTCTCATGTTCAGCTCCTTTTGATCTAGAATGTGTTGCAAACTCTTGTGATCTGTGAACACCATACACTTGGTTCTATACAGATAGTGTCTCTAGATTTTTAAAGCAAAAACCACTGCACCAAGTTCTAAATCATGAGTCGTATAGTTCTTCTCATGAATCTTCAATTGGCGTGATGCATAAGCAATCACCTTCTCTCTTTCCATCAACACAACGCCCAAACCTTTAATCGAAGCATCGCAATATACGATAAAATCTTCGCTTCCTTTAGGTAAAGCCAGAATTGTGCACTACACAACTTCTTCTTAATAAGTTGAAACGATGCTTCTGCCTTGCCACCCCAATCAAACTTAACTCCTTTCTGAGTAAGCTTGGTCATTGACTTGGCGATATTCAAAAATCCTTCGATGAATCTTCAGTAGCGAGACCTAAAAATTGACGAATCTCCGTTGGTGTCTTAGGAGCTGACCAATCTTATATGGATTCGATCTTGGCGAGATCCACGTAAATGCCTTGGCTATCAATCATGTGGCCGAGAAATTGTACCTTGGGAAGCTAAAATTCGCATTTAGAGAACTTAGTATACAACTCCTCTTTCTTAAGCCATTCCAGAATTGCCTTAAGATGCTCTTCATGTTCCTTCTTGTTCTTTGAGTAGATGAGGATATCATCAATAAAGACAATCACAAATTTATCCAAATATGGCTTGCACACGCGGTTCATGAGATCCATGAATATCGTCGGTGCGTTCGTCAAACCAAATGGCATAACTTGGAATTCATAATGACTATACCGAGTTTGAATGCCGTTTTCCAAATATCTTCTTCCCGTACTCGAAGCTAGTGATAACCTGATCGCAAGTCTATCTTAGAATAAACACTGGATCCTTGTAGTTGATCAAATAAATCATCGATCCTTGGGAGTAGATAACGATTCTTCACCGTCAGCTTGTTTAATTCCCGATAGTCGATGCACATTCGAAATGATCCGTCCTTCTTCTTGACAAATAAGACCGGAGCTCCCCAGGGTGAGGAACTAGGTCTTATGAAGCCCTTGTCAGAAAGTTCTTGGAGTTGGTTCGACAATTCCTTCATTTCTGATGGGGCCAATCGATAAGGTGCCCGTGCTACAGGTGTAGCACCAGGTATCAAATCGATTTGGAATTCCACTTGTCGAGTCGGAGGGAGACCCGGCAAGTCCTCATGAAATACTTCAGGAAAAATCTCGAACGATCGGTACATCCTCAAGTCGCTTCTTCTCCATCTTGTCTTCAATCTCCTTTATAGTAACATGTGCCAAAAAGATAGGACATCTTTTTAGCATGTACTTCTGCGTTTTAGTGCACGAGATGATGTTCAAACGAGTCTTGTTTCCTTGGTCGCTTCCGTCACCACAAACGATCAACGTTTCATTTCCCCACGGAATACGAATGATTTTCTCGGCACAAACAATGACAGCTCGGTACTTTGCCAACCAATCCATACCGATTATGACGTCGAGACTACCAAGTTCTACTGGCATTAAGTCTATATTGAATGGGTGGTTTAGTAAATTCCCTAATGGCGAGCAAATTCAATAACAAATTATCCTAGGGCTACTAGTAATGTGTCTCGGCTTAGGATTTGGTATAAGATGATGTCAACTTTATAGTAAGATGGAGTAAAGGTCTGCTTAGTTGCTATGGTTAACTAAATTCAATTACTAGAAGTAAATGCTTATTATGATACCACACAAAACATTGCTTTTCAAAGATGTAAGTAAAAGAATAGATTATAATAACCCATGTTACATGGTGACTACTCTCAACATGGCAATAGTCCCATCCTGAATTATACTTAGGTGATCAGGTTATAATTTGAGGGCTAACGATGCTATGCTCATTTCACAAATTGCTTGATGTATTTAAAGAAGTATCGATCAAAGAGTTTTACAAGATGACTAAATGATTCACAAGTAGGATGTAAGTGTGAAAGGATGAACAACAAAATGGTTTGCCAGAAAATTGAATGATGTTTACAAGACAATACTAAATGACTCTGGGGTGTCAATAAAAAATTATGATGATGAAAAATGGTCTCATAAGGTAAGAACAAGATAATTCATACAGTGATAGTAACGTTGTTTTTAAGATGATTACAAAATAGTATATAAGATGTCAAGAGGGTAATTCATAAGGTATTCGGGAAATGATTGTAAATAGTTTATAAAATGTTTGTTTATTCGGTGATAGTAAGATGACGATTAGTAAAATAATTTATCAAGTGATAGTGAAATGGTTTAATAAAGTGGTTGTAAAATGTTTGAAGGGATATTAATTGTTTAGGGATTGTTGGGGGGGGGGGGGGGGGGGGGGGGTGGGTTTGCATAGATATAAAGTTCGATAAGTTTTCCATGACACATAAGTTTGATAGATAATTTAAATCATCCACGTGTACAACGAGGTTCAAAAGAAAGTATAACACAAATTCCTATTGGAATTAAAGTCTACTAAAGTTTCCGCTTAGAGATCACTAGGTAATACAGGAGGGTCTCTCCTTAGGTGTTGATGTTAGACGTCGTGGCGCTAGAGTCTTCATAAGTTTTTCCTTTTCAGTACATGTCTACACGGTTCTAAAACCTTACTATTGTACAATTACTCTTGTAGTGTCCCAAACCTTCACACTCATAACAGATGAGAGTTCGTGGATCCCTAACAGCAGTAGGTGTTTTACAATTTCGGGTTATGTGGCCAAACTTCTTACAATTTCCGCACTTTACAGTACACAGTCCATTATGGTGAAACTTGCACTGGTTGCACAGAGGTAGAGATCCAGCATATGCCTTCTTGTTGCTTGCAAGGTAGTTGTGGCTATAGGCACCTTTTGCCTTTGTTTTTTGTTGGCTCGAGCTTCCATTGGGTTACCTCCACTTTCTCTAGTATTCTCTGCTACCTTGTCTTCTTGTTGTTCGGCCTGGCTCATTGACTTGCGGGACATGTTGGTTTTCGTCTCATAAATAGCAATAGCCTCGATAGCATTAGCCACTCGTTGGGCTACAACCCGCTTAATTTCCTCAACACTCGTCCATTGATTAACAGTCGTCATTGATCTTCAAAGTTGAAAGAGTAATAAGATAAGATTAGTTTAGTTATCCTAGTCGTGCTTCAAAAATAGAGTGTTGTGAGATGATGTATGGTAAATGTGAATATGCGCTCATGGTATAAATGAATGATGGTAAGATATCATATTTGATAGTTTAATGTGTAGGTAGCATTTAGGACCTACGAGCTTATAGTACTACATTGCCTAAAGAAATGATCCAATATTTATATAAATAACCCTTATATAAATAATTGTAGGGTATGTGAGAAAGAATATAAACTCATCTTTGTATATATATGTAAGACCCTCATAGTAATTTACGTACTATAATATAAACATGTATATGAACCATGTAAGCATCTAGTAAAACTAAGTAATGCAACAACTAGTGTATGTATGTCCCGTGAAAACCCCTTTGTATGAATGCAGTGTTTGAAAATGGTTATAGTCCAGCAAAAATATTTGACCTGGTTCTCTATAACCTTGGCTCTTGATACCAATCTGTAACACCCCAAAATGGGTCGTAGCGGAATATGGGTTTGGGGGTGGTACTTCATAGATCAACAACACAAGATATATAAGAATGACCTTAAAAGTGTCGTTTAAAACCGATACATTAGATTTAGCAAAGTGTTGTTACAAAAGCCCGAAGCTTTACTTGTTCATTGTTAAATTATACAAAGATTCTAGTTCATAACAAATGTTTCTCCAAAATGTAATGCAACCAAATCTTTAATGCAAATGACTTCTAAAATAACGACCACCAATGTATCCCTTGTCTTGTACCTCATTAACCTTCTGAGAAAACATGCTTTAAAATGTTAACAATAATGTTGGTGAATTCATAGGTTTGTAAATTATATAAGTGTAGGACCGCAAGATCTCCCCCGTGATAATACATCAAATGTAAACATCACAAAATGTAATTACGTTTCCCTAAGCTCATGACACTGAAGCTTGACATATATGAATTGCAATATAAATTGCCTACATTGCCTTTGATGATGTTCTAACCTGAAACATCTCAAATCCGACATGGTATACGTTCGTCTCTAGTGATAGCTAATCACCCGAACGGGGGCGTAATCCCCAAATGAATCTATTTATAACATTCGCGCTTACAAATCCAGTAATTTAACAGTTCATGATAATGGGCTCATTGGGTTATCGCGACTTAGGTAAACACGTAATCAGTTTAAATATGAAATGTCCACTTGCGTGCAATTGTAAAACAAAGCATATTCTCACCCCAAAACTTGTAAATCATTATAAAGGTAAAAACATGGGGCTATGAACTCACCTCGAGTGAGTAAATCGACAATGTAAATCAAATGCGTGAAAATGCGTCACAAATATGCCCGAATGCAACCTAATTGTTTATAGGCCGTATGAGTACTAAGCACTTTGATTAACTAATACCATATACAATTCTATATAGCTACATCACCATCTAATCGTTTCTTATGTTCATGCTTTCGTATTAAGACGAGTTATCAAAATATTTCATTTTCATATTTTCAACCTACTGGTGAACAACACTTTTTTTACTGTTCATATACTTTTATAAAATTAGTCGTCGTAAACTCGTAAACGTTGTATTTTATTCGTTTTAACTCCGTTTTTAGTGATTCTTTCGAGTACGTATTTGTAATTAAAAGTTTTATCAAAGTAATGATGTTTTCAAAATAAATATATCTGATGTGAAGAATAACTTTTATAAAATTATTTTTATAAAAGTATTTATTATCGTAAACTTGCGTAATTCATAACTCCTTCGTTATTGATCCAAAAATTATGATTCTTAATGTTTTGAAATCCTAAAAATATGTACTATCTGAGAAAAATAACCATTTGTATATATCAGAAGTGAATCTTAAAAAGTTTTTATAAAATTTCTTTTATAAACGCGTTTATTATCGCGTAACTTGTAAATGTCGTATCTTCTTCGTTATAAATCCGTTTTTCGAGTTCTTTATATGCCTACGATCCTTGTAACATGTAGTATTTTATAAAATTATAAAATAAATATGTTAAAATTCGAATTTGATCAGACCCTTTGAGGTTTTTGTTAAAAACATGTTTAAACTTGATTTTGTAACTTTCTAGTTTAGTACACTTGTTACAAGTCCATTACAACCCTTAATATCACATGTCTTACATACTTAAGGTCCTTAGTCCATCATTTGTCCAAATATTGTCCAAGAATCACAAGATCCATATGTCTACATACTTATTTGTTCATTAACTTTCATAAGTATACTTTTTAGGTAACTTGTTTATATACTCTTTTTATACATAAACCACACTTGTACAATACTTATACATCCATTCTTACATGATATTAACATTCATATAACATATGTAAAAGCATACCAAATCATAACCAAGTGTAAAAATCCATTTTACAAGTTAAATAAGTTTCCTAGATGGTGATTAACTACATAGCCATTATATACACATAAAATCATGAATGTAAAGAGATTAAGGTTTTTAGGTAACCTTAATATGATGTAAGGTGATGAACAATATGATCTAAACCCTTGTTTAGCAAACAAACCCTAGCTTCCAAGACCTTAAAAACCCTAATTCCAAAGGAAACCCTAATTTCAAACCTTCCTTGCTTAACCCTTGTAAACCTCAAATCAAACCTTCTAAACACCTTAGGATATCTTAGATATGTTGTAAGAATGCTTGTAAATGTGGTAAATAAAATTTGTATGGATGGTTTATGGTGGTGGGTTAAAAGAGAGAAAAATAGAGAGATTGTGTTGTTTTCACCTTATGAAATGAAGTGTATGTGTTTCTTATCTAGTTGCTAGCTTATATACCATGACGACTAGTCAAGTAGCATATTAGAAAGTCCAAGACAAGATGAGGATTTCTAAAGAGAGTTGGTCCTTTTCACTATTAGGGTTAGTAAGGCAAAATGAATCATATGTTGTACAAGACTTTAGAAAGATTTTGTGATATTTTCACTTGGTTTTTCATACATATCCGGCCATACACATGCACATATAAGATATTTATGAAATTTTTGAGTATTGGGTATAATTGTGGGTATTTGGTTGAGTATAGATAGGTATTGGTGCTTCCGGGTATGCCTAAATGCATTTAATTGCGAAACGTAAACGTTTTACGTAACCAATAAAAATAAAATATAAAAAGTTGTTTATTTATTTTGTAAAAGTAATATAATGCTTGCTTGACGTAAATTTTTATTTGTTTGGTGCCCGTTTACGTTGAATGTTGATTTTTAGTTTACGCGATTTAGCTAAACGTTAGAAATTTAAAGTGGACGCGTAAAAGTTTAAAATAAATAGTTGAATATTTATTGACGTAACAGATGTGAAAAATGTGAATTGTTACATAAAAAAACAAATGGCACTTTTTTTTAGTGTCATGTCTTGTTTGTTCATAAAAGAATAGCTTAAATTAAAAAAAAACTTATTTGTACTTAAGACTTTGCTAACACCAGTTATTAATGATATGATTAACAATCAATCTTTCACATTCTGAAATAAACGTTATAAATTTTTTTAAATATAATTATAAAAATCTATTTTTTTTTCCTCAAACACATGTTAAATTTATTTTTTTTATTAATTAACAAGAGAGAAAAAGTGAGTTTTAAAATTATGTTTTAAGAGCACTCACTATAGTAAAACTTATTAAAGGTTT
>BQNB010101125.1:13607-24547 GCA_026074375.1 Tanacetum coccineum | reverse complement strand
GGGCCAAAGTAGAGCCCAAAAAAAAAAAGTTGGGCTAGTTGTTGGACTAAACTTAAAAAAAAAAAAACTTGGGCCGGGCCAAAAAAAAAGACTTGGGCCGGGCCAAAGTAGAGCCCAAGTCAAACTTGACACTGTAGATTAACAGTGGTCAAATATTTGCTCCATAGAATATTGTTAGATTATGTATTGGGTCAAGCCCGTGTTCTAGATTAGTCCATACACCCTTATATATTGTATCGATTATTATGTGGAATGATTATATACAATTATAATCACCAAACATAGACTTACATGGTATCGGACCTTTAGGTTCAACCCATCAACAACAATTGCTATCCTCCGGTCATCGGCTACTTGTCGGTGATCCGGAGGGATCCCGTTTTTATCGCTCTATTGTTTTTATTTATTTAGGATTTTATTTTGGTATTCCCTTCACAAACCTTAAACTCTAGGCCCTTAGCTGTCAAAACACGCAAAATATGTTGAGTTGCCTTGATCAACCATTTCTTTCTTCCTCGTCTAATTGTTTTCGTTGTCGAAGATCATTGTCGTTGACAACAAAAGTTGACTACCAAATTGCCGCTCCCTCCTAAAGACAAAGCGAGTCATGACGTAAAAAAATGTCATAAAAATAAGGGAAACCGCGAAGCATTATACAATTATGTTTTCAAATACAAGTCTATCTCCGTGCAAATGATCAACGAAGAAGAAAAGAAAGAACAGAAGAGAAGAGAAGAATAAAGCGATTTTAACATTCTACCCAGTTTGTGCGTCCGGAAGACTGTCGTTCAAACTGCGAGGGAGTGTTAGACGAGTCATTGTCTCAAGCCCGATTGTGGGCTTGTGGTCCATTAGGTTTAGGGTTTTGATTAGGTTGCTTATATCAAAGCTATGTATTTAGTATAAATACATATGCTATCTCATGTTAGGCATTCAATCAATAAAACTCCTCCTTTGTTATTTTACATGGTATTTCATTATTAATAGCACTCGAAGGTAAGATATGTAACAAATGAACGACCATATTGAGTGCTTCAACCCAATAGTTAGGTGGAAGGTGAGCTTGAAAAAGTAAGGTGCGAATCATATTATTGATACAACTCATAAACTTCAACCCCGGGCTACACCGTGTATATTTTTGGGCCACGCTTCGAATCATCGCGGTTATCGTTTTCTTGACTTAAATTCGAATAAAATCATCATTTCACGACATGTCACCTTTGATGAAGCCATTTTTCCATTTAGTTCAATGACTCCTACCACGCCTCCCTCCTACAATTTTTTGGATGAACCATCAAATATAATTACAAATACTATTCGTCAAACACCATTAAATCATGCACCATCTACACTACATATACCTACTGTAACAAATGATAACATTTTTGAGGCCTAACAGATCCCTACACCTCAACCTTTACCCTTTACCCCCACCAAGTCCAAATATCCCTACGCCTCTACCAAGTCCAAATGTCACGGCACCTGTTACTAATCAGCCCAGTCCACCAGTACACGCGGCCCAAACTGATATTTTTAACCCACCAATCAACCCGAACCCGGTTTCTACTCATCCCATGGTCACACGTTTACGTGTCGGGTCCAATCGTCCAACTGAACGTCTTAACCTTCATGTGTCTTCCATTTCACCATTACCTAAGTCTTATACGTTTAATGATCAAAATTGGCAAAATGCTATGAATGATGAATATGATGCACTTATTAAAAATAATACTTGGACTCTTGTGCCTCCACCTACGGACGCCAATATTGTTCGTTGTATGTGGTTATTTTGCCACAAGTATTTAGCATATGACACTCTTAGTCGCTACAAGGCTCTTCTTATGGCGAATGGTAGTATGCAGTTAGAGAGTGTTGATGTTGATGAGACCTTTAGTCCGGTTGTTAAACCCGGCACTATTCGAACAATTCTTAGTTTAGCTACTTCTCGACATTGGTCGGTTCACTAGCTTGATGTCAAAAATGCTTTCTTACATGGGGATTTATCTATGATTGTTTATATGCATTAGCCTCTAGGGTTTCGGGATTCTGCACATCCTGACTATGTTTGTTTATTACAGAGGTCTCTTTATGGGCACAAGCAGGCCTCTCGGGCTTGGTTTCAGCAGTTTGCAGCTTATATTACTCGTGTTGGGTTTACTCAGTCACTGTGACTACATTTTTTATTTATAGATAGGGGATTAATACTGCCTATTTATAATTGTATGTTGATGATATTGTTCTCACTGCTTCATCTGAGGTTTTGTTACAGCGCATCATTTCTTCACTACATCAAGAGTTTCCTATGACAGATCTTGGTTCGCTTAACTATTTTCTGGGTATTTTTGTTGCACGTGATTCTTCTGGTATGTTCTTATCTCAGCGTAAGTATGTTGCTGAAATTCTTGAGGGGGCTCATATGGAAAATTGTAATCCCATTCGGACTCCTGTTGATATTGAGTCTAAACTGAGAGATGATGGTGATCTTGTATCTGATCTGACTTTATATCGGAGTCTTACAGGTGCTCTTCAGTATCTTACTTTTATCGTCCAGATATTTCTTATGCAGTGCAGCAAGTTTGTCTTCATATGCATGATCCTCAGGAGCTTCATTTCTCGGCTCTCAAACATATTTTGCGGTATGTTCATGGTACACTGGATCATGGGTTGCAGTTATTTTCCTCTTCTACTATATCTTTGGTAGCCTATTCGGATTTGGGCTGGTTGCCCAACTACACGGAGATCTACTTCTTGTTATTGAGTGTTTCTTGGTAACAATTTACTGTCATGGTCTTCTAAGCGTCAACTAAAGCTTTCTCACTCCAGTGCTAAAGCAGAGTATCATGGTGTTGTCAATTTTGTTGCTGAGACTTGTTGGTTGAGAAATCTACTCTGTGAGTTGCATACACATTTGTCTTCCGCTACGCTTGTTTATTGTGATAATGTTAGTGCCGTGTATTTGTCTTCTAATCCGGTTCAACATCAGCGTACGAAGCATATCGAGATTGATATTCACTTTGTTCGAGATTTGGTAGATGCGGGTCAGGTTCGAGTTCTTCATGTTCCAACACGTTATCAGTACGCGGATATTTTTATTAAAGGATTGCCTTCAGATTGGTTTGAAGAGTTTCGAACCAGTTTGAGGGTCCGGTGTCCTCCCGCTCCAACTGCGAAGGAGTGTTAGTCGTTTAATTATTATTATGTATTGAGCTTAAGTCCATGTTCTAGATTAGTTCATACACCCTTATATATTGTATCGATTATTATGTGGAATAACATATACAATTATCATCACTTAACATCGACTGACACATTCGTGTGTGCCAACCTTACATTGGCACATTGGAAAAGAGCTAGCTAGTGATGGTGTCTATTTTTGACATATATCTTATCAACTTGAGGCATAAAGTGCAACATCTTATTTTAAACATCAATGTGATAGAAGATTATTAGTTTCGGTAGGTAGATTATCAACTTGATTCTGTTTTCTTTTTGTAAAATCTTTCAATCTGTTAAAACAACGAAGTTAAATACGTAGCTTGCCACCTTTGGTTTTACTTTGCTTAGAACTCCGTGATATTTTATGTTCTATATATGTGTGATTATATTTTATTCGTCACACGCGGTTACGCATGAGTTCACAAGCAATTCATTTTGACACAGAAAATTCGAAATCTCATTCATATTAACTCTACTTTGGCCTTATTTTAAGACACGATATTTCATTCATGTTAAACTATATTTTGGACATTTTTTAGCTCGTTGCGAAGCTCTCTTTAACGAGAGCGCAAATCCACTAACCAACACAAATATATATATATATTAAACAGTGTCTAAAGTTTGCAAAACATTTTCCAACAGATTGACCGTTTTGGCAATATTCCGTATGTCTAATTTTGTTTAAAAGAGCACCTTTCCTATCAATTTGCCAAACAGAAATTTCTAAAAATAGTAAAGAAACCCCAACCACGCAAAGTGTATCTCAATTGTGATATCCAATGATAAGAGTGGGAATACAAGTCAAATACCATCGTCAATGTCAATCATGATAGATGATATCAGCTAGTACATGAACCTCACAGAACATATGAAATAGTCATACGTATGTCTTTAACTATTCATGATTTTGTTATCCATAAAGAGTAGATGGATATGATATTTTAATTTCCAAAGTCTTATCATCTATATCTCTTTTACTACTTCTATTTTAAACTTTTTTTTAATATTTTTAACACGTCATTTGAAAGCTTTAGACGTCATTTATATTGAGAGAATTCCAATCAGGGGTTTGCAGAAAATCGAGCTGAGAAATCCAAATCAAAAGACCGAAACCGTTTAGCAAATAGATGGTTTGGTTTGCGTATTTTCGAAAAACCGAAACAAAAAGACCGAAACCGTTTGAAGAATCAATGGTTCGGTTTGCGTATTTTCGAAAAAACGAGATACCGACCCAAAAGACCGAAACGGTTTGAAAAATCGATGGTTCGGTCTGAGTATTTCGAAAAACCGAGAAACCGAAACCGTTGGAAAATCGATGGTTCGATTTGTGTATTTTTGAAAAATCGAGATTCAGAAACCAAAAGACCGAAACCGTTTGAAAAGTCAATGGTTCGGTTTGCGTATTTTTAAAAACGTAGAAACCGAAACAAAAAGACCGAAACCGTTTAAAAATCGATGGTTCGATTTACGTATTTTCGAAAAACCTAGAAACCGAAACCAAAAGATCGAAACCGTTTGAAAAATCGATGGTTCAGTTTGCATATTTTCGAAAAACCTAGAAACCGAAACCAAAAGATCGAAACCGTTTGAAAAATCGATGGTTCAGTTTGCATATTTTCGATAAACTGAGAAACTGAATCCAAAAGACCGAAACCATTTGAAAAATCGATGGTTCAGTTTGCATATTTTCGATAAATTGGTGTCATGATATGCGAGAAAAGCATATAAATACGAATATAATCACTCTTCGACGAGTAGGGTTTGTTGTAAAATAAAACGGGACAAAACTTGAACATATTCTTACTCATATTTGGTCGCTTAATTTAACCGGACTATAAATGTGTGATTGTTCGCGTTCGTTTAATACTCAGTTCTTAAGTAGTATTAAAACTGATCGTAAAATGATACGCTTATGAAAATAAATAATTCAATATATAGTTATTATAATATATGGGTGTTTTTGTGTGTTTTTTTTTTGACAAAACGCGATTTATTATAGTACAATAGATAGTGCTAGATTATAACCAAGAACAATATAAAGGTTTCTAGGCCGATCGTCCCCACCTTGTTCGACGCCTTTAATCTGAATTTTACACCAATAAAAAGAACTTGAACTAAAATTATCAAATTTATCAGCGCACTTTGTCCAGGGAGCTTCTTTATCAAACAGTAGCTTGCTGTGCGGAAAGTTCCACATATACCACCACACATAGTATGACACCCTCTTAAGAAACGCATTCTTGAGTTGGGACTTTGGAATTCCGATGAAACCGTGCCAAACTTGCCATTTCCTCGTAGAATTCACATTCCGAATAGTCGATTTTACACCAAGATGATATATCTTTACGCTTATTTATCTGTATATCTCTACAAAGCATTGAAAAAAAATATTGATTTGTCGATTCACACCAAGGCATTATCAAAGATGGATAAACAATCGAATCAATAATCCATTCCACGACGGCGAGATATTAAAACGCGTTTGGGTGGAGCGAGTTGTGTGAGTTTGACTTCCAAGCTCCCCCCCACTTGTTATTCCCAGATTTAAAAAACCACATATGTCGGCGAATCACTAAATTCTGAAACTGATTCACGTCGAATCTCCTTCGAATTTGAAGCACCGAAATGACTCCCTTCACGTTTAACGTCCATACGTAACGATAGTTCGCACATGACACGTGAAGTATTGTAGTCATACCGAGAAATCTCAAGCCAAAAGATTTATGTTGCATTCTTTCATTCCACTTCTCGCTTTTCTTCGAAATGGAGTTATCTATACTTGACGCATTTATATTTCGATACTAACAGTAGCATTCTTATTTCAACTCAGTAAGAGCGAGAACAATTACGTCTGGGCACATCAGCTCTTTGATGACAAGTGCATTCATGTACCAATTGTAGGAATCAGAACCGTTTTTGGGTTCTCCCAATTCCCAGCCTTCAATGGATTTAGAGTAATCTGCCTACTTTAATACACGACTTGGGTAACACCCATTACTTAGTGAACGTTCGATGTCCAAGCATTGTTCGAACTCCAACAGAAAACATCCTTGTTCAAAATTCACCGTAACCTACACCCATATATAGCCTTAATCACTTAGTCCATATGAACATTTTTAGAGGATAGAACCACCAAACCACATTTGTGCATGAGAGACATCTTTTCAAGGCAAACATTGCTTGATATACCATAAATCCACCTTTATCCTTCGGATTAGGCGTTGTTCCACTTTACCCATGATGCTTTGTTACTTTCGAGCCATCCCCCCCCCCCCCCTTGGCCCTTAATGAACCCCCCCCCCCCCCCCCCCCCCCCCCCCCCCCCCCCCCCGACTCGAATAGAATTCAAGAGATTTAAGAATTATCTCTAGAGGGAACCTTAAAATGGACATATTGAAGATTGCATTGTGTCTCTCTCTATCTCGGGACTTATATGAAGACGGGGAGTACTTACTCCGATTTGAATAGGAGTTTCATCTTGATCCATCTTGAAGTCACGAACGATACACATTTGTCCCCACTTCTTCCAGGTTGCGTCACTTGATACATATTTACCCTCAACTTTTATGTACCCCCCCCCCCAACATTATCTGTGATGGGAGTCTTAAGTACAGCACACCAAGTTTGAAGCCGCGTTTTTTGTAACACATCTCTGATTCTAGTTTAACACACATACTTCTTACTCTTTACTACTAATGTTTTATACGTAAGACGCAGCAAGCCCGGAAAAAATAATCCAAACTCGAATACTAACGATGATCGATTATTGTAGTCGATCCTCACTTGGCCAAGAAAGATTGCACCTATCCGATAAATAAATGAGGAATATTCACCCATGGAATTATTTTGATCAAGTAAAACAAACTCGCATCTACCGACACGTTGAAATGAAAAAATATGCAATGGCTCGCAGTAATAAGAGCATGAATAAAATAAAAGGGGATAAATGCATCACACTTGTTTAAGACCTCGAAAAAATTGTAAGTCCTCCGGATTAGGATACCCTGTTGACAAGAATGGATCCCCTGGTGATCTAAACAACTTTGAATCCAGTCCGCCATACTTTTCACTCGTAACATATCAGTTATTTAACACATCATATTACGGATTATCCCAGCGGAATCCGATTTAATGCGTTATCGAATCAACTTTGAAAATAATGAGCGTGTTTTTTCGTCCTACGACACATGAAGGAACCTCATCAAGAATTAATGGGACCGTCCAGGTATGTGATCTCGTCCGCACAAAAGCTGATTGAACCTCATTGACAAGATCACCAAGCACACCAACTAATCGGTTCGCCAAGATTTTAGCAATAATCTTGTATAAGCTCCCGATCAAACTTAATAGGAACGGAAAAATCCTTTAACCAGGTTTTTGTGGATCAAGGATTTTAGGAATCAAAGAATAAAGTTCGAGGTTACATCCATTCGTATTTCACCGTACATGAAGAAATTGTCAAAAGCCTCGACACGTCTTCTCAATCACAGGCTAAAATGACCGGAAAAGCTAATGAAAATACATCCAGAACCGCGGGGACTTATCAACGCCTCATCACCACACAGCCCTTTAAACCTACCACTCTTTACCAAAATCATGCGTTCCAGATCCTCTTTCTATTCAATCGATAGGGAGACAGGAATAAGGTGGTTTCTTATACACGCTCGATTCATCGATGGTTGACTACTGAAACTACCCGTTACGAAATTGTTCTAATTATTTTCACGCTTAACCTGAATCGGGTCATCGCCCACATCTCATTCACCATAAGTACCCCGAAATGTTAGATTGATGCGCTTCTTTTTGTTTTAGTCATTACCATGTAAAAAACTTACACATTTTTCATCTCCCGCGTTTGCCCATTTAAATCTTGGCTTTTTTTGAGCAATTTCCGATGATTGAAATATTATTTACATGATGAATCTTGTTGAGAATCTTCGTACGTTTATGGGACCACCTCATTCCGAAGCAATCTCCGCCTTAGTCATTTAAAACCTCATTCACAAGACCGCAAATCTTCTCTTTAAAGAATAGATACTCACCTCTCTGCGGATATTCGAACTGTAGATGAATAGAGAGCCAGCTTCCGAATACGGGTTTTAAGAAATTGTTAAGTTTACCCAGGCATTGAAGTTCTCGTGATGACATTTTTCTTTGTTAGTCAGACGTCACGTTCCAGAAATCCTCTAAACCAGCTTGTTCAAAACCAATCAACTTCCAGCCATAGTAACGATAGAATCAGATAAAGGACGGTTCACGAAATAATACAAAACAATATATAATCTGTTTTTAAATGAGCATAAACAAAAATATACCAATCACATGATCATAAAACATAATAATAGAATTGAGCATTAGAGAGTAGTGAGAATCGACCGTGTCTCTGATACAATATATAATGTGCTAGTGGAATTCGGTCGTTCACGAACATAAATGAATGAACTATATCATGATTATTGAGAACTCTTGTGTGTGCTCCGCGCACATGAAATGCTCGATGTGATGTGAAGGACTGTGACTCTCTTGTAAGTAGTCACTCGAGTAGTTATTGTGTGGACGTGGTGATGTGGTTATCTATGCTAAGTCTATGTAAGATGTGTGTTCGAAGTCTATAGTAATAACTCTTAAATAAACTCATGCTGCTCATCACAAGACCGCAACTCCTCTTTAAAGAAATAGATCTCACCTCGCGAATTCGACCTATGAATAGAGAGCCAGCTCCGAATACGGTCTTTAAGAAATTTAAGTTTACCCATGAAGTTTCGGATGACATTTTTCTTGTTAACAAGAGCCACGTTCCAAGAATCCCTAACCAGCTTGTCAAAACCATCAACTTCCAGCCAGTAACGATAGAATCGAAAAGGACGTTCACGAACATAAACAAAAATATATAATCTGTTTTTAAATGAGCATAAACAAAAATATACAATACATGATCATAAACAAATAAATGAGCATAAACAAACATCAACAAATGTATAATCGGTCGTTCACGAACATAAATGAATGAACGATACTTTTGTTAATATTCGTTCATTTAACTAAACAGATATAAAATCATGTTTATGATCGTTCATTTAATAAATAAACGCACATAAATAAATATTTTACCGCACAGTTTATGAAATGTTCACTAAATGTTCCGTCCATTTATATCCCTACTTTCCAACATAGATTGTTTTACATTGTTTATCCTCTTCTTCATTTTGCAAATCGTTTAAGTTAATGGAGGTGTTAACTCTTGCATGTGGTTCAAGTCTAGGCAGATAATGTAGTTACATTGTACAATGGGCTATTTGAAACCAAAGGACCATTGCCTTAGTGGTACCATTTCTTAGTGCAAATGTGAGGTTATAAACGGCATGTGTTCGATCCCAATCATATTCCACCCGGAAAGTCACTTGATACTCACATCCACTTATTTAAACATTTCGAGATTGAATTAGTTATGTGAACTCATACTTTACAATTAAAAGACGTGTGAGTTTTGACTATGGTTTATAACAAAAATAAAATAAATAAAAGGTGAAAGTAGAAGGCATGTGGTAAGCAATATACAGAGGATGATAATCGAGGGGCACGCCTGAGCCTTGGGTTGGGTCAAGGTGGAACAAAGGACCACTGTCACTCACACACTGACTGCCTAATTAAGGGCTCACGGCCCCATTTTCATATATATATGTCTTCGTGTTCAACACATGCATAACCAGAAGAATGTCAATGTTCCCTTGCACCATCTGCATCGATCGTCTACCCTTTGAAAAAGTATAAAAAATATACTCCTTTACACTGCAATCAAACTTTAATTATGTTACCTTTCATTATAATCATAGGGGTCATTATTACTGTTAAGACTTTCTACCCTTTGAAAAAGGTTTTTGTTAAAAATAAACAAGTAGTTCAAACCATCATAATCAATTTTCTATGATAACAACAACCTTTTTGACCGTATATTACTAAAATGATAGGAAGTTAAAAGATGGTAATTAATAGGAGTAACATGAAGAAGAATAATATATTCATTCAGACTCTATATCAAAGGGATTGAGATCTTTAAAAAAAAAGGGATTGTAATCTTCTAAAGTTCATATGAACATGACCGGTAAAGTGTTCTCACAAACAAAAAGAAATCCGGGTCCCTCAGTAGACCCCACCATTATGTTTGTGAGAAAACTTTACCAGTCATGTTCGTATGAACTTTAGAGGATCTTAGTCCATATCAAAGCCTCATAGGTAATCACTAGGGACATCATTGATGGTACGCGAAGCAGGTGACCATCCAGGCCTCAAAAAAATTTAGAAGCCTCAAAATTTGTCCCGTTAACAATTATATGCATGCGTACATATATTTTTCTCGAAAAAAAATATTTAGTTGAGAAAATATCTTAAATGAGTAATATATTAAACGTTTAGATAACCAATTGCATTATATATTCTAAACGATGACATTTATATATAACATTCCTTCTCAAAATGTCTTGTTATGTAATTTCCATGAGGAATCTTTAAAAGTTTGAATAATTCAAGAACCGCCTGATAATCATAATATACATGATGAGATATGAGTGATTTTTCAATAATCAAAAAGTTCTTGAAAGAACTCAAAGAAGACATGTTGATCAATAAGAACAAACAATCAGCGACACAAGTCCACATGAAGTAATAATGACGGCTCAATAATATGTGTATGTAACTCCAAATTTGGCAAAAGATAAAAAAAATAA
>BQNB010101124.1:2381-20375 GCA_026074375.1 Tanacetum coccineum | reverse complement strand
GGTTAATACTACTCAGATGATATATAATGTTGGTTAGTATTGCTCATGCTTTATTAATACTGTTTGTTTGTGACAAAATTGTAACAGATTTGTGTCACTAAAAAGCATCGTCTAGATACTTCTCACAATGGTTTTGACAAGTTCATGATAGTACCAATGGTTGAGTATTGACGCATGCTTGGGCTTGAATACTATTTTGTGGATCAGGCCAAGAAGTAACTTGGTAAGGCCTATTTGTATTACTTGTTGCTTCATGATTAAGATGCTTCATATTTGCGCTGCTTGGTAATGTGAAAAAGGAGTTTATACTGTCAGTTAGTGACTTTGTACTGCTAGCATTTAAGAGCAGTTGGTTAATACTGCTTGGTTCGATCTATGTGAAAACAGTAGTAAGATGGATACTACTGCTTGGGATAGCGTGGTTACTACTGTTTGGTTTCTAATATCACTTAGTTTTGCCAAGGGTTTTAACACGAGTTAATACTGTTGGCTATGAATTAGTACTGCTAGTGTTATCAACTTAGTACTGCTTATTAAATTTTAGTACTGCTCGAGATTGAATGTTAGTACTGCTGCTTGTATTCTTAATACTGCTGGCAATGGAAGTTAATACTGCCAGATGTAGCCGATATCGAACAACACTGAAGTTGTTTTGAAAGATATCGGATGACACACAGGAAAAGATATAGGACGACATAGAAAATTAAGTTGTTTTTTATTTTTTGGTTGGATATTGATTTGGAACAGATCATATCTTAAACGGAGCAACAATGTTTAGAGAACGGGAATGGGCTTATTTATTTATTGGCTAACATGTTAGCCAATAAAAAAATAAACCCAAGTCCGTTTGCGGGTTTAGGGTTCATTTATCCACTAATACTCCCCCGCAGTTCGAGCGGCGAAATCGCGAAAGCTCGAACTGGAGTAGTAAACTAGAAAAGAAAAAAAACAAAACATTAACATAATAAAAGCATAACTTTAGTCGACTGGTAACAAAACCGTACCAACGATCCACTTTGGTCGACTGGTAACAAAGCAGTACCAATGATCGACTAGTCGACTGGTAACAAAACCGTACCAACGATCGACTTTAGTCGACTGGTAACAAAACCGTACCAACGACCGACTTTAGTAAACAGGTAATAAAGTAGTACCAACGTACCAAAATGAATGATAAGACTAACAATCTGGATTACTCGAAATTGTTATAAGAACTAAACAGGATCTATCGAAAGTAGAATCAAGATCGAATAGAGTTCTTGGTTTGATTACTTGAAACTGAACGTTTACAAGATATTGGAATGAAGAGAGAAAGTGATTACAATTACAAGCTAACTGTTACAAATGGAAATGATCAGCTATTTAAAGAGAAGGGAGAGGGCAGAAAAAGTTGTTAGAATATGTTATAAGCCAAAGGCGGAAATGAACACGTGCACCTCACGTGTTTGGGTTAAAAACCACACACGTGCACCTCACGTGTCACCAACGACTATAACAGACTAAACATAGTCTATCAATCCATCTCCATTAATAAAATTCTTGTCCTTAAGAATTCAAATCAAATTCTGGGTAGTCCTTGCTTAGCTTTTCCAAAGTCTCTGAGGTAGCATCTTATACACTGCCATTGGTCCACTGTACAAATCCATAGACTGCAACAGCATTTCTTTTCTTCACCATCTTCCTGTCTATTATGGTCAATGGTTGGGCTGCCAACATTCCATTATGATCACACACATGAATCTTAATTGTTGTTTACTTGGTACTTCACCTCTGTGTTTCTTGAGTTGGGATACATGAAAAACATTGTGAATTTGTGCTTGTGAGTCAAGTTCCAGCTGATAAGCTACTTGTCCCACTTTTGTAGTTTTTTTAAAGGTCCATAGTACTTAGGAGAAAATGTATGTTGGTTGCACATTCTCACAGTCACTTGCCTATGAGTTTGCAATTTCAATAAGGCCCAATCTCCTATACTAAAGCTTCTTTTAAACCTCCCTTTATCAGCTTGTTGTTTCATTCTATATTGAGCCCTAATGAGATGAAACTTAACTGTCTAAATAACTTCTTCTCTAGCCTTGAGAGTCCTGTCCACATCTTCTACCTTACTTAATCCTCCCAAGTAACATGTATTGGTGGAGTACTCCATACACAATTTCAAAAGGGTTGATTGAATAGCAGTATGGAAATTGGAATTATACCAAAGCTTAGCCAAAGATAACCATTTAGCCCACTCCTTTGGGTGTTCACCAATCATACACCTCAAATATCCCTCCAAACATCTATTTACCACCTCTGTTTGGCCATCAGTTAGAGGATGGTAAGAGGTAGACCTCAACAATTGAACTTGTAACAATTTGAATAGCTTTGTCTAAAAATTACTTAGAAAGACTTTATCTCTGTCAGAAACTATGGATTCTGGCATTCCATGTAGCTTATACACATTGTCCAAGAAAGCTTGTGCAACCTGATGAGCAGTAAAAGGATGAGATAAAGCTATGAAATAGGCACATTTGCTGAGTCGGTCAACCACCACAAAGATCACATTCTTTCCTTGAGACTTTGGCAATCCTTCTATGAAATCCATGAAGATACTGGTCCATATGTTTTGTGGAATGGGTATAGGTTGTAGTAGTCCAACATAGGCTTCCAAGTATGGCTTACACTCCTGACAAACCAAACACTCCCTTGCATATTGTTTGACTTGTTTCCTGAGTCCTTTCCAATAAAGAGATGAGCAAATCATGTAAGTTGTTACCTTGACTCCCGAGTGTCCTCCAACAGTTCCCCATGGTAGTATTGTAGTAATTCATTTCTTAATTGTAATTATTACCCACTAGAATCTTTCATTTCCTTTCCAACTGGTTGTTAGACCACACATAATGCTTTTTAGTTGTTTGTCCAACCTGCAACTTGGTGATAATAACATGTAACTTCTCATCTTCTGTCCAACTATCCTTAATCTTCTTTGCCAATTCAGTATTAACCAATGTGGTTAACATACTAAATAGCTCAGGGGTTTGGACTCTTGATAGTGCATCAGCTGCCTCATTATCACTTTCTTTCTTATACACCACTTCATAATCAAATCTTATGAGTTTAGGTAACCATTTCATTTGAGTGGGATTTGTAATCCTTTGATCCAACAAGTACTTCAGACTAAAGTGATATGTTTTAATGATGAAATGCCTATCTAGATATATCCTCTCCACTTATCCAGAGCCAATAAAAATGCCAAGAATTCCTTCTCATATGTAGATAAGCTTTGGTGTTTTATGGATAAAGGTTTGCTCATGTAAGCAATAAGATGGCCATTTTGTTGTAGAACTACTCCTATTCCTACCCAAGAAGCATCTGTCTCAACTTTAAATGGCTTAGAAAAATCAGGAAGAGCTAAAATTGGTGCTTTCATCATAGCAACATTAAGAGTTCTAAAAGCTAATTGAGCCTCTTTAGTCCATTTGTACCCCTTTTATTTAATAAATGGGTCAAGGGTCTACTAAATGTGGCAAAATTCATTATAAATCTCATGTAGTAACGTGTAAGCCCCAAAAATCCCCTCAATTGCTTCACATTACTTGGAATTGGCCATTCTTGCATTGATTTGATCTTGCTAGGGTTTGTAGCAACTCTATTACCAGAGATTACATGCCCAAGATACTCCATATGGCTTGTACCAAACACACACGTACTTTTCTTAGCAAAGAGTTTGTTCTGTCTCATAGTAACTAAAACAGATGATAGATGTTGCACATGTTCTTTTAAGCTCTTGCTATATGTCAGTATGTCTTCAAAAAAAATACCAAAGTAAATTTTCTCAGGTTAGGTTGGAATACCTCATTCATCAATGCCTGAAATGTAGAAGGAGCATTGGTTAATCCAAAAGGCATGACCAAAAATTCATAGTTCCTTTGATGAGTTTTAAAAGTTGTCTTTGGAATGTCCTCCTTATACATCCTGATTTGGTGGTATCCAGACCTTAAATCCAGCTTAGAAAATATTGTAGCACCATGTAATTCTTCTATAAGCTCCTCTATAATAGGAATTGGGAATTTTTCTTTGATTGTGTGTTTATTTAATTACCTGTAATCTACACACATTCTTCAAGTGTTGTTCTTCTTTTTGACCATTACAATGGGAGAAGCAAAATGACTATTACTTGGCTTAATCACCCTTGAATCCAACAGTTCCTTAACCATAACCTCTATGGCATCTTTCTGCATAGGTGGATGCCTATAGGGTCTGATATTGACTGGTGAAGTGTTTGGGAATAATAGAATTCTATGATCATGGGTTATTTGAGGAGGTAACACTATGGGTACTGCAAATACATCTTTAAAGGCATCCACAACCTTAGTTAATTCAAGATCCAACATACCCTCTATGGACTGACCCTCAACATTCATCAGCTATACCCCAATGTTTGGATAAACACAGAACATCAATAATTCAGCATTAGTTGTTCCTTCAAACTCCTTGTCATGATTTTTCCCATCCAGCCAATGTATTATAGCTTTAGGAGTACCCCTTGTAACCTTTGCCCTTTTTGTAATCTGAATATTTCATTTATAGTCCTTTGACTATTTGATTTTTGTCAGTTTATTCAGATTTTGTACTGTGTTGTCGGTGATGATTTTTATGAGAATTATGGTGATTTATGGTTTATTGTGATTAATAATCCTTTTTGGAAGGTATTATTGTGTTATTTGTATTCCGGGTGGTTTGACTTGTGAATTTTAAGAAATGCCAAAAAACGAGTCTGACACGTCCGTTAATGTCCAGATGAGTTTTGAAAGGGTTTAAAGTGAAAATATGTCGTGTAAATACTCTAGGTTAATGAAAAAGTATTTTTAAGGTGAATAAAAATGCTAATTAACTTTGGGGTAAATTTTACGGTTGAGTTTTGTGAGTATTTAAGTGATCCCGACACGAAAAGAAAGGTCCGAGACCCCCTTGGATCCCATAGCCGGTTCTAGTCTCTTAGGAGACATCAAGGCAAAGTTTTAGGAAGTGTGTCCATGGATGGTACACATAAAAAGATCCCTATCCTCCTTTGAATAACACATAGTTCATTTTTCACAAAAAAAATATCTCTCTTTCTCTCCCTCTTGGCGTCCGAACTAAGCCACACACACACTCTTATAATTTTTGAAATTTTGATAAAAAGCATGAAGATTGGTGATATATTGGGTTGATTCTAGTGCTCAGGTATTCATTTAAACAACGTTTGGGTTGTCCGGTTTGTGTTGAAATCTACATTTTTGAAGATTTTCTTGTAAGTTTTCAAATTTAAATTTCGTTTGTCTTTTTGGGTTTATTTTGATGCATAGATGTTAATTGTACAAGTTGATCGTCGTGAAAATCGATTTTTGGAAACGAACCGGATAAAAAGGGTGTGTTTGGTTCGTTGGATTAAAAAAGGAAAAAGGGGATTTTTGTAGTTTTGATGTTGTGGTCGTGATGGTTGAATAATATATGTTGCTAGATGGCTTGTTTTTTTATAGTAGCTTGTATAGCTTATTCGGGCTTATTTTAAGCTATTATTTGGCTTATATGCCACGAAAATTTCTCAAAATCACTAGGAAAGTGATTTTGACTATTTTGTGTTATGACGTATGTTTGTGGACTATTTTAAGGCTTATGGTAGTAACCAAATGCGATACGTAGCTTATTAGCTTAATTTCAAGCTTAATATACGTATTTTGGAGCTTATGGACTCACGGCCCAATAAGTCTATTTAAGCCGTGGCTTAATGGGAGGGCTTATCGTGGTCCAAATTATTTCCTACTTATGAGTATATGCTTATATATGCAAATGGATCTTGGTTTTGGACTTGGATCGTATTTTGGACTTGTAAATATCTTAATGGACCATTGTTGTGCTTTAAAGCCCAATAAGTGATATTTAGTCGTTATGAGAGTTTTGACGGACTTTTGAAAGTGAAAATGTATTTACGAAGTGACATTGAACGATATTTGGGAAAAACGTGTTAGTAAACATTAAAGTTTGAGAATTTAGAATTTTGTCGAAAAGTGTCGAATTTATGAAAAGTGTTGAAAATAAGGTTTGAAACCTTGGAAAACGTTGTATGAGCGTACGGGTCATGTCGAAATTTCGTAAAAAGTTCATACTTATAAATTTTCCTAAAAACATGATTTTTGATTTTAAATAATAAAATATTATTTAATTATTTTAATTATTTAATAAATTCACTAAAAGAAGAAAAATATAATTTTTTTCGAAACTTATCTAATGTGTTTATTATGAGTAAATGTTTCGATTTCAACCATATTATGATTATTTTTGAGGTGACCGAATGAACTTACCGAGATATATTTATAATTATTAATTATAAATATTTATGTATATTACTTATCTATTTTCGTTAATAGTATAAGTAAGTATTATTGAGTCATGAGATTGATATGATTGTTGGGGTATGTCGTCAACCATCACACCACTAAATTGTTATGAGTAATTGTACAACGCGTCTAAACTCTATGCATCAAACTTAAAGATTGTTTTGGAAATGGATGATTAAATTGGGACATTAACTGGACAAGGTCGTGTGCGGGCGTCGTTGCATTTGCTTGTGTGATTGAGATTTAGTTGCTAAAGACTTGCTTGAGGTGAGTTCTCGTAGCCCCACTTTTTATTGTTTTTCCGTTGGGGAAAATGATACTTAAATGTGTTTTGAAATGTTTTGAATTGATATGTGTGAAATGTGGTTTTGTTTTTGGGACAAGATATGTGCTTATGACTGCTATGTGAATATTATATGTTGTATGATTGTTTGGAGAGGATGGGTACGCCTACCCAGTATTTGTGTGATTATTAGAGTGGATGGGTACGCCTACACTGGTTTGTGTGTGGTCCTGCCCTAATTTTAGTGCTTCGGCTGGTAGACCCTTTAGGTGCGTAAGTGACATATGGTTATTGATTAGCCGTGATGCTAAGGTTGTTTGCATATATTCACTGTCATATAGCACTATTGCCCACTATTTGAAATATTGGCACAACTTTTGGGTTTAAGGTCAAATCTACGATCTCACAAACATTATTGTTGACGTTTTTGAGTATTATTTTCAGGTGAAGTGAAAGAAGAATAGTTTGGTGATTGTGATAGCAGACTTAGAAGTATCCCGTGTGGAATTTCATGTGAAGTCTTGCTTGCTTATTTTGTTTGGTTTTTAGTATTTGGAAGTTTGGCTTAAGTTTGGATTATGGACCCCTGTGGGGGCATTTGAATAATTATAAGAGATTGTGGATTTTGGTTGTGATTTGGGACATCACTTGAGGTTGATGGTCTTCATAGCACTTGAACTTTATGTATTGTAGTTTTCTCTATATTGTAGCTTGTGTTATGATTGATCATTATGTTGCATTCCTGAGTTTCTGCCATTGTCGGGGTGTGACACCCCTTAAAGTCATTCTCTTGTTTTTGTACATAAACTCCATCCTTAACTGACTGAAGTTACACTTAATATCACCAAGATTTTCTAACCACTTAATTCCTAACACCATTTCACAACCTCCCAATGGTAGGATCATCATGTCAGTATAAAAGGTTTCTGTAACACCCCCAAATTTGGTCGCAGTAGAATATTGTCCTGGAGCGTTACTTCATAATACCATTGCACAAGATATGAGAGAACGGCCTCTAAATGAGTCGTTTGAAAAGTAATCTCGTTGCTTTAGTTGAAATGTACATTGTCCCAAGGTTTGCATCACAATGAAAAGCATGAAATAACACAACGAGATTTGATTTACAGCAATCCATGAATGTAATTCTTGAAAAGGCTAGACTCCAATTCATATCAAGTAATCCAAGTATCTATTTCACCTGATAAAAATATGCTTTAAAAGTGTCAACATAAAGTTGGTGAATTCATAGGTTTATGTAAGTATAAATGTGAATCACAAAACTATATCTATATAAACTTATTGTGTTACAAGTCCCGCCCATACAAGACTTGCATTGCATAAATTTAAATATATAGATTGTTAAAATGCGTATAAATATAAACCACACAAATGCATTTGTTAAAAAGTTGAAATCAAATATTTATAAAGCATGCATGACCATTTCAATCCTTATAGTAGTCACAAGAATGTAAATATGAATGTTAGAATTAAATATGTGTATGACTATTGTATCCCATACAATAGACACAAAAAGTTAATTATAGTTGGACCAAAGCTTTTTGTAAAGTATGCATGACCATTGTATCCAATACAATAGTGTGGTTAATAAGAATGTTAAGGAGAACGTTGGGAATGTGTTAGTGAATGGCAACCGGAGTATGTGTTCATATAAGGAGTTTTATTAGCCTAACCCTACAGGATATGAAGGTAAGGGAGGTGCTATAGTCTTACTACTATGGATTAGGAAAATTGGAGAACGTGCAAGATATGAGTGGTTGTAGTGTTGACCAAAAAGTGAAATACACTGCTGGTTCATTTGTGGGTAAGACTTTAAACGTGGTGGAACTCTCAGATCCACACGCTAAGCCAAGAAGTTGTTGTTAGCAAGTCCCATGGAATATACTTTAAGTTTATGAATGATAGAAAAAGTTTTTACCATAGTCATGAGATTCAAAAGTTGGGGAATTGAGTTTGTGTGGAATCAGTGCCCATAGTTCGAGGCTGGCCATGCTGCATATACTGATAGGTTTCATGAGTTGGCGAGGTTAGTTCCTCACTTAGTAACTCCGAAAAGTAGGAAGATTGAGAGGTACATATATGGCCTTGCTCCACAGATCCGTGTGATGGTGGCACTAACGAAGCTAAAGACTATGCAGATTTCTGTTCATCTTAGCCCAAGAGGTCTGTTTAGTATGATCAACTAAGAAGGTATGAGAATGAAGGAAAATGTGGGGGAACCTAGCAAGGATAAGAATGAATGGGATGATAATAAGAGGACTAGGACTGGAATGCATTTGCTACTACTAAAGCAAACCTAATAGGAAGAGAGAATACGAGTGTTTGGCCCAAGTGTACCACCTGCAATTCCTACCATGCACCCGGAGGGCCTTGTCGCACATACTTCAACTGTAATCGCCCAGGTCATTTGGCAAAGGATTGTAGAGGCGTGTCAAGGAATGTGAATCCTGTTAATGCTAGAAACCCAAGTATTAGGGCATGGTATGAGTGTGGGAGTACCGACCATGTCAGGTTAGCTTGTCCTAGATTGAATAGGGCATAAGGACAGGAACAAAATCGCCCAAACCAAGTTGCTGCTAATAAATGGGGACATGACAGGAAACCTAAGGGAACCAAGCTAGGGTAGGGGGCATTTATGTTTGGGGAGCAGAGAAGCGTCGCCATGATCCAACATTATTACGTGATAAAGTATACTATAAACGATCATTTGCCACTAACCTTGTTTGACTCTGTACTGCTGACTGGCGCCAGACTAATAGCCATGTTCCAATACTTTTATACCTTTGTTAGGCATAGAGCCTAGTGAATTAGGATTCAGATATGAGATCGAGATAGCTAGCGGGTAGCTAGTAGAGATTGATAAGGTTATTAATGGTTCAACTAGAAAATATCGAGGGCAAGTCCTTGACATCGACTTGATAACGTACGGGCAAGGAAGTTTTGATGTGATTATAAAAAGGATTGGTTTTCTAACATAAAGGCTAAAATAATTTGTCATGAGAAAGTAGTGAGGATACCACTACTAGATGGCAAGGTGCTTAAAGTATTAGGAGAGAGACCGGAAGAGAAAGCGAGACTTTTGATGAGTGCTAAGGCTAGTGATAAGAAACAAGAAGAGATCTCTAACTATTACATAAGATTGTCTAACTATTACAAAAGCTCGTGAGATCGATAATAATCGTTACTTCACTAAAAACTAAATTCCTAACAATCTCCCCCTAAGGGACGATCGTTGAGATCTCATAAATGATCAACACTTTTTGTATTTTCAACAATCTCCCCCTAAGGGGTAATCATAGAGATCTCTCCTTGTGACCTTGATCATTAACGTTTGAAGCTTTACTTGTCTGATCTTGAGTCTTTATTGTGTAATAGTTGATCTATTGTCTTGCATCTATATATGTAGTGATCTATGACTTGTGCTGTAGAGCGTTTTTTCTTTAAGATTGTCATTGTATGTAATCTTGAGTTTTCTTGAGATCATCAGCCAAATTTAATCTCTAATCATCATCTTATGATTTTTTGCCATTTTGTGTGCTTATGACTTTCGGGCCGACATGCTCATACTTGTTGCAATCTTAAAAGCTTGACTTTATGTACGTATTTCTTCATCAATTCATAACTTTATTACTTTGACATACAAAGAAAATTGATATCAGAAGTTGAAGGAAAGCTTTAACATATTTATTTCTTGATGTTAAAAAGTCATTGTGAGTCTTGAGTATGAGCATGTGGCTATGAACTTGACTCTGCTGGAACGAGGTATCTGTATCTCCATCTTTATGTAATCCTGAAATAAAAAAGTTAGCAATAAAGCTTGGTGACGAATATGACTTTGTCATTCATTGAAGTTTAGTTGCATTAACCTTCGGTTCCGTGAGGATCGTTTTACAATATAAATACTATACCTATGATCAGAATATACATTATAAGAACCGTCCGATCCTTTGACAGAGTTTCTAGCTCAAAGAGTTAGAGATCGCTCAAACGCAATGCATTAGATTCACCGTACTTGCTAGTATCTCTTTACCGGACACCTCAAAGCAGGCTACCTCACTAATAGTATTGCTACTAATGTAACGGTAAGAGTGAATCAGTGAGTTACTATCTCACCGATTAAAGAGAAAATTGATTTGAAAATCAATCAACGTGTCACTAATAAAAGTGTTTTTTGTAACACATCGAGAGTTTTAAGCTTTTATCAAAATTCATCCTCCGTCAGTTCATAATCTGGACCGAATCGATGCCCAGTGTCACAATTTTGATCCATTAAAGATCTCACAAGGTCATCACAATCGACCTAGAGCTTTTTTGATGTTTGACTCCTAGCAGGATTTCCACTTCACATGTGATACTTTCGTATCACTCACTCCTGATTTTCTGCAATATCACAAGTATAATGCGTAGGACTCTATAAAAGTCGAGTTTTCACAGTGTGTGAAAGACAAGTATATAAGAATAAGGTCCCTAAACGAGATTATTGATTGACTCCTTGGCTCTATACTCATATAGTGCAATTTTGGTTTTTTAGTGGCGGAGGCAAGAGCTGACGCCTACCATTTTCAATTACCAACATCTCAGAGTGAAATCAATAGATAACGTGTTTAATCTTCGTTAGAAATGAAACAGAAATGTTGAGATTTATGAGTTTGATGATACAAAAAATGAAACAAAGGTCTAGCCGACAATATACTTTTAGAAGTTGAGTATTCTAGAAACTTACTTAAAAAAAGATAAAGATCAATTTTAATACAAAAATGTCCCAAAAATGTTATTTATAGTTTTTAACCTCTCAATGTTTTTAATAAATATAAAATATGTGAAAACGTTACGATAAAAATAAAACGTTTATAATTAATATCATAAAATTCTATTTTTCTAAGATTAATCACTTAAGGTTATGGATAAACAAATCATTAAACTTGATTAGTGATCAAGAAAAAAACCATTTGTTCTTAAATCATTATACTATCCACAAAATGTTTTTATAAAAAATATAAAAACAAATTAATATTATTAATTAAAAAGAAATGTTATATTAAAAACATAAAATTTGAAATTTCAAATTTTCCCTCAAAAGGAAGGTTCCAAAACAGATTACAACCTTTAACCAAGCAAAAGGACAAAAAACAGAGCGGGTCTAGTGCGGCCCTTATATATAAGGGGGCCGCTCGCGGACGCCACCTAGCCACGGCAACATATTGTCCCCTATAAATACTCTAGGCCACCCATTTCCAAAATCAGACTTCCTCTTGCCAAAAATTTCTATCAGATCCCTAGTTTTCTCTCTTCTTCCTTTCTTCTAAGACATCATATTTGTATCACTAACATACCTTGATTTTGTTTCAAGTGATTAATTCTTTCTTCCTCCTTCTTCACCTTCTAATTAAGATGCTAGAGAATAACAATTCGTATTCTTCTACATACTAATTGTTAATCAAGTGATTTTCTTTCTCTCTTCTCTTCATCAAGATCTACAAACATCATTGATTTATTTTGTTTGTTGTAATTAATTGGATCAAGTGTAGATCCAAGTGTGTAGATTGTATATTGGTGTGATTTGGATTGTGTGTCAATCCAAGAGTGTAGATCTTTGTGAGTGTTTGAAGACCCCCCTTTATTGGAATCTTAGATTAGTTCTGGCTAAGATTGGATCTCGACATATAGCTTAGTGCAAAAGAAAGTAAGCACTTAAACGGTTTTCTCTGCCTAAAGGGACTTGTTGACATAGTGAAATGCTCGAGTGGAGTGCTCCAGGTGAGTAGGAGTAAGAACGAAGAGTCTCTTCGTGGCCTGAACCACAACATAAATCTCGGAGTCTTGGTTTGATCGTTTGTTCTATCTCATTTACTATTACTGCATTAATTAGATAGTTAGTTGTGAATTTATATTGTGTTGATATGACATAAGCACTCCGAATCAAACAATTTCATAAGCAAACTTTTAAAAACGCTAATTAACCGTAAAACCTATCAACCCCCCCCCCCTTCTAGTTTTCTACAATTGGTATCCAAGCAAGGTCACTCCAAGATTTTTAAAATATTTGTATTAAAAGCTTGGATTCGATCTAATGGGATTTCGACAAATATCGAAGAAGGCAATCCTTTGCAAAGACCCACCACTTTTTGAAAGCGATAGTTTTATTTATTGGAAAAATAGATTCGAGACATATGTGAAATCAAAAGATCTAGATCTTTGGCATGTTATTATACCAAAGGTATTTTCAACCTATTATCAAAATCTTGACACCGAAACATGATGAGGTTTTAAACCCTATTATGAAAAAAACAAACGGATGATCTTAAGAAAAGGCTTGCAAAAAATAATGAAGCCCAAAATGGTTATTTTTACTAACGCTTTGGCCAAAAAAAGAATAATGAATGAATTTTCATTGTAATAAACGGCAAAAGAATATGGAAAACCTTGTTAATCACCCATCAAGGTAATAGTCAAGTCAAAGTAATAGATCGAGCCTAGTTGTCCACAATATGAACAATTCGTCATTTCCAAAGACGAATCTATAGATAATGCTTTTGCTAGATTTAATACTATTATTACTAGTCTTAAAGCTCTTGATGAAGGTTATTCTAGTAAGAACTACGTAAGGAAGTTTCTTAAGGGCTTCTACATCCTAAAATGGAGAGCAAAAGGTGTAACACCCCCATTATTAACATATAGGAGCGGAAGCTACTCTGGGGTAATTACTTCAAGGATAAAACAATCATAACAAAAAAACGACCCAAAAAGAGAACTTTTTGTTCAAAAGATACATTATCAAACATTTCAATTCTAATGTTTTGTACCCAAAGGCAGGGTACCAAAAAAATTTAGTTACACTAAAATGTGAATGAAAACAAGTTTTAGCCATCTACATTCTATGCCACTCCGGTGCCGTATATTGCACATAACCTGAGATAAACATGCTAAAAAGTCAACACAAAGGTTGAGTGAAATTCATAGGTTTGATAACAGTTTGAATACAAGTCATAGAGTAATTAATTGTAAAAAACACAATTATTATGAAAATGGTATTGTTATAATCTATGGTCACAGCTATATATACCCATTATTTGTAATAATTGGCAATGATATTAACAAAGTATAATAGCTTAATCATCTTGTTTGGTCATCATTTGGTCTTGTCTGGTCTTGTTCCTTGTCTAAGCACATCACACGAACACATTATCATCAAAAGTCAATCTAATGACTTGAAGAGCTCATATTATATCAACATATTAACATCCCAAAGTCAATTTAAAACGACATGAAGTACATTTAAAAACCGACTTGAAGGAATTATGAAACAACACATTATCATATCAAAGAGTCAATTTAACGACTTGAAGAAGTCAATTAACGAACTTGTATGATTTAGTAATATTAACGACATTAATATCCAAATCAATTTAAACCAGACAATGAAGTCAAATTTAAAATAAAAAAACGACATTTGTAGGATAGATTAACCTAATACAGTAATTGTAAAGATATGGTCAGTGAATAATAAGCATTGTAATTTGTAAAAAACACTTGTATTATCGTGTTAATTTATTTATTAAAAAATTTATATTTATATATATATATAGATCTTTATTTGTGGATATAAAAGCATGTATCCATCACACTCCACATCCTCCTCTCTTATTATCATCCCGTCCCCGTATCCTCCCCATTCAATCCCCATCTCCCTCCTTCCTATACCAATCGATCATATCCCTCCCTTCCCCTTTCCTTCCCCTCATCTCATCCCATCGGCCACTCATCCCCCCCCCTTCCACACACACAGCACCAATCTACCACAGTCGCTGTCACTTCAGCTATAAAATTGAGGCTATCGTATGAACTCACTAAGTCGCTTGAATAGTTAAACCAACATTGTATACCATAAAGCATAACACGGTAAAGGGGATAGTAAGAGATATCTTTGTGTAAGACAATGGGACATGTCAATCCTCGCCTCACACCCGTTAGCGACCCAACCACCACTCGACGTAGCTTTTATAAAACAAATGTAAAAGATAAGTAAATGGGGGGGGGCGAGGTGCTAGTAAATTAGAGGAGTCTAGGTTATGACTTCACCTGTATAAAGTAGATTTGCTATAAATTTTCATTAAATCCAGACGACCCTTATCTACAATCTAATCTGGGGAAATGTTGAATATAGCAAAATGATAGTAAACACCACGCCCAATCAACCTAGAAATAGGTTCTAAGTCTTAGTAAGATTGTACTTTAAACTTTGGTCTTAACAGTAAGAGTTATGAGTGTGATTGAAGAGTTTGGGAATTATGTATTCACCGTTCGGGGGTGGTTTAATGGCCGATCATAATTAGTAGAAGTCATTCAGTAAATGCTTAGAGGGATGCTAGGGCACTTTAATCAAAAACCCAAGCAACTCAGTCAAGACTAATACCTAAGATTAAACCCACTTAAGTAAGAAGCTTCTTAGTTTTGTGATACAAATATAATCTGGTTTTTAAAGCCATTTTAATCAATATCCTGGAAATGTTAAGCCACGCGAAACGTTAATTAAAGTTATGTCTTGTGAATGTTTTTAAACATGAATTTATCTTTGTTCAAAATGATGCTTCATTAAAACCCTTGAGTTCTGAAAGTTTGCAATAACATACCCTTCGTTCTGCCATTATAACAGTTTATGTTCCCTTAAGTTAAATCGATATACCCAAGTAACCCTTTTTACTTTGAAAATGACATAATAGACCCTTATAGTTATAATTTTGATAAAAATTGACATATCAGCCCGTACTAGTATTAATTTCAAAAGTTTACGATATAGTACTCCTTGCAATGAAATATTTACAAAATACATGTCAAATGGCCATTCCAAGCTTATTAATTTTCAATAGACATTTATAAGTTATAATAAACTAAAAATATAAAGATTTAATGAAACCCAATTTTAGAAATAACGGATACGTTAAGCTAGGAACTGTAAACTGTGTCAATATTAGGGTTTCAAAACGTAAACTCGCGGTTTTTTTTAAGTTTCATATTCCTTCATTAATCAATAAAGTCGTAATTTTAACGATTAGTTAAGCATGCTAGGATATATTAAACAATATTAACCATTATAACATTTAGGTTGTAAGAAAAACATAAATTAAGTTTTACTTGTGTAACGTTTATTAATCGAAAACAGAAAATGAGCATGAATTAAGTTATAAAACTTTAACAAGAAGTTTATTAAGGATCATATGAAAAATATAAATGTAGAGCAGAAGTAGAAAACATCCAGACCTGGGTTTATGAGCGTTATAGCTTTAGAAACGGGTCAAAATCGGGACTTTTAGCTTCGTACGCCTAGAATAACAACTCTGGGGATTCAAGGCTTCACATCTTTGCTTGAATGATCTTCTTAGATGATCCTAGGATCATATGGAGCAGAGAATGTTTGCTCAATTGGGTTATAGAAATAAGAAGTGGGGGATGCTTTGAAATGATGAGTTTTGCTTCATATTTATAGGTGAATGGTCCTTGGAGGCTAAGGTTTCTTAAGGATTAAGGTAAGGACAGGTGGGGGGTAACTATGAGATACTATGGGCTGAGTTGGAAGCTATGGAAGTGGTGGCAAGATTATAAAAGAGGTGATGTGGAGGTGGTTTGTACCGCCGAACTAACTTTGCCATCGTTTAAAAGAAAGATATGTGGCTTGATTTTTTTACCAAGAACATAGGATAAGGAGTCTTAGTAAGCTACATAGGAGGGTTATGGTGCTTGTCATGGAGGTGCTTGTGTGCAAGAAATAGTTTAAAGTGGGTCAAATTGCAAAGAATTCAGCCGCAGGTTCAATATGGTTCGGTTAGGGTTTCTTTGAGTTTCTAGGCTTGTAATTTGAATGTACTTGATTAGGAGTGATAGATTACTAACCTTAGGTCTTGTATTAAGGATTATAATCAAGGTTTGATAAGTGGTTTAGGTTAAAATGGGTCAAAAATGAATGAAATATGCCACAGTTTCAATTTAGGACATATTAGGGCACGCATAGGTTTATTTAGGGTTTTCAAGCTTCCAATTCTTGTACATTGCTAATTTAATGATTGATAAATGTCCACAAGACTCATATTAAGTGTATTAGCAATAATTCATAGGTGATTGGGATTTAAAATTGGTAAAAACGAATAAACAGGACGAATGTTCCATTTAGGGCACAATTAGGGTTTCTTGGTTGTTAAATTCGTGTATAATGTATGAAAGAGGACATTATGATTTGAATATGATGATAATTTTGTAAAATAAGTTATTACAACCTTATTTGAGTGAATTGTTTGGTTAAACAATATATAAAATTGAAGAAAACGGGTCAAAGTTTAAGAACAAGCTTGGGTTTATAAAATAATGGTTAGGGTTTTAATTATGGTTTTTGTGAGTGTTAAAAAATTAGAAAGCTTATGAGTAGAGTATTTGAGTTTACACATTGTATATTTAGTGTAGTAGCTTGTACAAAAGTAGTGGCGAAGAAACTAAAATGAAAACGAAGGTAAAACGCTATTTAGGAAGGTCATGCATAATGCTTGTACATTAAGCTTTGAAAACTTGTCTTGACTTAGATGTAGTTTTGAAGAGAGTTTATATTTCAAATGAGATGTTATATTACTTGTACATATGCTTTTGTAGCTTGTACATTCACTTTAGATATTAACCCTTCATGGAATTAGGGTTTAGAGGTATACGATAATGGTTTAAAGCCCGTTTTGATATAATGTTGCGAATGATACATTATAGGAATAATGTACTTTGTAAAAAGGATATGATGATATTGACTTGACATGTTATGATGTTTGCTTGACATATATGAAGATAGGATGACATAGGTAGGTTACGTGAGCTTGTCTACTTTAGTTATGTAAGTTACATGACATACTGAGATATTGACAATGCAAGTAATATAATAAAGCAAATAATTTCCCCGTATAATTGTGATCATAGTAAAATAGGTTAATGAAAATTCTTGGGTTGTTATAGTCTCCACCCCTTACAGAAATCTCATCCTGAGATTTAGTTGAAAGTTGCAGTGAATAGATGTAAATACTGGGCATGAATTTGATTTTTATGTTAGGCTAATCAAGGTTACAAGTCTACATGTGTGATGCATTTATAATTATGTTACGCATCATAATTATAATTACCTCCTTTTACACATCTACTTATTTTCAAGACCACACCTTTTGATGACAGCTAATAAAATTTCTTCAGATCCTGATAGAACCTGGGTGGATGGGATACTTTGATTTGTGGAACCTGTGGGTTATAGGCCCACCATGCTTCTGCTGCGCTACTCTGATCGTAAAGAATCGTTATTCATTAACTTTTAAAAGT
>BQNB010101123.1:0-24547 GCA_026074375.1 Tanacetum coccineum | reverse complement strand
CATTTAATGTCCGTTTTTGGTCTTTTAGGGTCGTTTTATTAGGTAAAAAGTATGTGTATTTAAACACATACCAATGGACTTCGGGCTTATGGCTTATTCGGTCTCGGCTTATGTGAGCCTATAGCTCGCTTGGTTTCGGTTCACATAGGGCTTATAGCTTATTTTATGTTTCTACGTATATTAAGCTTATAACTTATTTTAGTTTCGGCTTATCTTTAACTTATGTAGATTCGGCTTAATTTGGTGCGGCTTATTGGGCTTAAGGCCTAATGGTCTTTGATTGTATATTGGACTTATAAAAAGGGTTTTGGACTTTGTTTTAATATCGGTCTAAATTTAAAACCTTATTAGGCCGAAATGCCCAATAGCAAATAAAAGGTTAATGGACTTGGATTGGTTTTAGAAATGGTTATATTGGAATGGTTATTGGACTTGCATTAGGCTTTCGGGCCCAAGAGGGGGAGAATTTGACTGTTTGGACTACTAAAATAGATAAACGTATTTGCAAATACTTACAGGAATGGAGAACGGTTAATATGATTGATTTTAGTCATTGGTTGATAAAACGCTTTAAATTTTAAAACTTAGTTGAAAATTTAGGTAAAAGGGACATGTTGAAATTATCAAAATATGAGGTTTGAAAACCTTGGAAATCTCTTACGAGCGAACGGGTCATGTCAAAATTTTGTGAAGAATGTCACACTTAGAAAATAATGTGAAATAATTATTTTGTGTCGAATCAACTAAAGGACAAAAGACGACTTTTTTAAAGTTTAATTTGTTTAGTTAAACGATTTGATCAATGATTTAAATAAGACGATAAGGATTTTATATTTACCCTGTTTTAGCCCCGATAAAAAGATGAAATAATATATATTTTTATTTATTATTATATATATATATAAATTATTATTTATATATACTTATATATATTATATATATACTATATTCGTATTCGATTCTGGAGAGGTTTATTAGTGTATTTTTCGTTGTTTGAATTATTACTTATTTCTCGTCGAATATCGTGGACCCATTTGGTCAGTTGTTTCGTTTAGTTGTTGGATTATGTTTTGAGTATTACGGTGTGATGTCGCATTAGACCTGTTCATGAGTGCTTTAATTAAGTACCACACAACCATAATACAAAACGTTTGTAACGAGAATAAAGGTTTGTAATGGGTATTAGAGTTTTGAGATAAGGATAAGGGTTTATGTAAAGAAAATGAGAATTTTGTGTGAGTAAAGATGAACGCTTGTACTATAAGACAATTTTGTACAAAATATTAATGAGGCGAAACAAATGTTAGGTCGTAGCCGGGTACGTTTCGTGCCGTATATGTAGAGTAGTAGAGATTGTGTGGTTGTTTGAGTAGAGAGTGTTTGTTTATCGTGTAGCGATTTAGAGATTTTCTGTGCGGGTTATTATCTTATATTGACGGTGAGTTCCTCGTTATTAGCCCCTCTTTTTAAATCTTTTTCGTTGGGAGAAAATGTTACTTTCAAATGTGCTTTGAATGTTTTCTACAACTGTATGCCGAAATAATGGTTTTGTTTTTGGGACATGTTATTGTGCTTTGACATCTATGTGAATATTAATGAGTTACGTGGTTATTTGGATTGGCTGGGTACGCCTACCTTAGTTTTGTGTGATTATTGGATCGGCGGGGTACGCCTACCTTAGTATCTGTGTGGTTCTTCGCCCTAAATATAGCTCCAGCTGGTAGGCTTTAGGTGCGGTATGTCATTCAGGGTTGTGACCCTAAGAGCGGTAAGACACGTTGTGATAAGACTAGCGAGGATGCTAGGTCTTGGTACATGATTAGCGGGGATGCTAAGTCACAGGTTTGTGATTGTCTGCATATATTCACTGACATATAGCACAATTGTCCAACTGTTTGAGATATTGGCACAGCAACTGGGTTTAAGGTCAAACCTACGAGCTCACCAACATTATTGTTGACGTTTTCGAATGTCATTTTTAGGTGTGTTGTTAACAAAGGTAAATGAAGAGTATTGGGGACCAAAGATGAATACATTTGAGAGTTATTAAAGTATAACTATTTGACTTTTTCTAGGGTTGTGAAATCGTAAACTTTTGTAAATAAACTTTTGTAATTTAATGTAAAGTATGATCTTGTATCTTGTGCGATATGAATCATTATGTCGCATTCCTGTGTTTCCACCACTGACGGGGTGTGATAGATTCGTAATTAGAGCCAAGGTTATAGAGAATGCCGGTTTTTATAAAAATAAAAACGCAACTATAACCAAGTTAATGTTTTTGTGAAACCTCGAACATGGCAAAAGTTGACTAGCCCAAGCAACTCATAGTTTCTCTTAAATTACGCATGGCCTGATCAACTATGCTTAATTCATAAAGGACTATGAAATGATGGGGGAGTTTTCTTAAGCTATGTTAGGGGAAAGGGGAGGGATATGTGAGTAGTAAGACCACCTAAAAATGATTGACTGTGAATATATGAGAACACTTGCGAGTGTTGGGACCTAGAGTGTTGTTGATTTCCTAGTGCTTGTCATGCTGCCTTAGTTGTAGTGCATGATGCCCTGAAAGCCTAGGTAGATATGTCGCTGGTAGCGATGTTAACTGAGGATGTGTCTTCGGTAGTTTTGTTGTGTATTGCATTATGAGTTTTGGTAGATAAATATTGCGGGTAGCAATATGGATTGAGATGTAATTTTTTTTAGTAGCGATGTTGTTATATGATATGATGGCCTGGAGTGCTTGTTTTGTGTTAAACCATAAGGGTGCTTGGTTTCTGTTCGTACCTTTTTGGTATATTATATATATATATATATATATATATATATATATATATATATATATATATTTATATATATATTGATTTTATATTATGTGTGTGGTGTGTGTATGTCGTGTGTGTGTTTCATTGTCGTGTGTAAGGTGTGTTGTGTATACGGTTACAAACACCTAATTTCAAATGTTATGTTGATTATATATGTAAAGCATAGTGATGCTGGTAATTTGAGTAATGATTTTTTATAAAGATACTTATACCCTTACCATGTTATCACATGTCATGTCTACCCCAGCTTATGTTGATTCGGAGACTATCACCCAGGCTAACAGAACTCAGAGCTCCCGAGTGCCCGTCCCTTTACTTGATGACCCCTATGTAGCTGTTAGGCAGGCACAACTAGTTGATACAGATACTGAGTCAGACCTAGAGAAGGCTCCCTTAGAGGCAGAGGAGTCTCAACCATTAGGTTCTAGAGTACCCCTTGTGAGTGAGGAGTTTGAGACTTTTGAGCCGTTAGGTACTAGGACTGGTTCATCCCATTCATCAGCTTCATCAGATTCCACCACACCACTATCACCAGATCATCCACTTACTTATGTTTCACCTACCCGTGCTTCATTTCACCATAGGACAGCATGCATGACCGTGCGTGCCCAGCCCGCCATGTCCCCTAGTCATTCAGCCAGAATTGCAGAGGCGATGGCTTTGTTAGATTCAGCCTTTTGTAAGAGGTATAGATCCTCTTACGAGACACCATCACCATCACCATCTCTGACCCTTCCAGTACAGAAGAGGTATAGAGGTACTTCTGAGCTCATATTAGATATTGATAGTGAAGGGGACGAGTTAGGAGATAAGGATACTGATGAGGATGGGAAGGATGAGAGTTTGGGCGCGAATGATGAGAGAGAGAGAGGTCAGATGACAAGGATCATGGTTTAGATGACGAGGGTCGTGGTTTAGAGGGCGAGGGACTTGGTTTAGAGGAGGAGGAGGCGGTACCCGAGGGTCAGCAGCAGGCAGTTCCAGTTGCAGATACAACCGCAAGTGGGCCTTTAGGACTTGGTTATAGGGCGTTGAGATGTTGTGAGATATCAGTGGGGGAGGACCAGGTACCCAGTACATTCGAGATAGGTCAGAGCTCTAGGTCTATGCCAGAGCAGAGAGGGTAGGCGCGTTTAGACAGCCCACACTTACTACATAGGTAGATCCCAAGGATGATAGAGTCTACACTGATATTCTAATTTATCCACCAGTTGCACCTATTAAGACACCGCCATCTCTTAAGTGGTTGTCTGGTTCCTTACCTATTTCACCATCATCCCCGGTAGTCCCATCACCTATAGCTTCACCGGTTGATACCCCGACATCCACCATCTAAGTTGATGAGGATAAGTTTCTAGAGGTAGGAGCGCAGTTAGAGCTCCACGGGAGCATACTCCACGACCACACTCAGCGCTTGGATGCGCTACCACCTACTTTGATTGCGGATATTGATAGGGATGTGAGAGATTTGTATACTAGGTCAGGAGTGGTTAGGGACGAGATCTTCTCGCAGAGGCAAAGGTTTAAGAGTTTAGAGCGAGAGCAGGAGAGGGTTGCATTGACTTTTAGGGCTCTGTGGAGGCCAGTGTTGGCATTAAAGGCCTGTGCAGGTTAGACTGATGCCCAGAGAGCATCCCTGTGGCATGCTATATATGATACTCAAAGGGAGAACCATGATTTGAGGATGCAGCTTGCTGAGGAGAGGCGTGAGCGGTTAGAGTTGGCATATCGTGTTGCCAGGATGGAGAGGAGACAGGAGTCTAGAGAGGAGTGGTAGGATGTGTAGAGGCTGGTTTGGATTTTTGTATAACACTAAAACTGAGTAGCATCAGTTAGTGTCGGATCTAAGTAGGTAGTTGATTTGTAATAGATGTGAATTGATTATTATCAGTCGATAGTTGACTCTTATGAAAGTCATAGTTATTACGATAGAAGGATGATTTGTATAGAAATTTTGGAAGGGTAATGAATGGTAGTATTCTTATTTTATCCTGGATAGATAAATGTGTTTCGTGCTTGCCAGCACAGATGCCTACGCATGTCCGTGTTATCTTACGGGCATGGGTACGCGTTCCTAGTTAGTTTTTCGTAAACTTGAAACATATTCGAGTTGTTCGATTTTACTAAGGCGGTAGTAGGTAGAGTGGTTAAGTAGAACACCGTGAGGTCACGGGAGACTTGATAAAGTCGTAGTGAATAAATCTGGAATCCAACCATTTCTTTTAAAGGAATGGTGAGATTTAAATGAGGTCATGGCTTTCCTAGAAAGGTGGAGCCTTAAGTGTTCAACCAAGTAGGGTTTACTTGGGAGAGTTTGAGTAGATGTTGGTAAGTGAACCATAGACTGTTTTGTACGAGTAGAAGGTGAGATATGATGTGTGAGACATGTACCCTTGTAGTATTCATCACGCGGACTTGAGCAACTAAGAAATTTTGACGATGTCAAAGGAGATAGAGTTTTGTTGTTAGGTCGCGGTGTGGATCATACCCGGACGCCAACCAAAACCGTGTAACCTAAAGGTTTAGGGAAGACTAGTAAACCGAGAGATAGTAGGAAAGGCTATCGTGTTGTGTGGACAGGATCTAAATGAACCATGAGAAGTGTAAGGACTGAACCTTAGAAGTAAGTCTTAAGGGGGAATTGAAAGAGACCTCGCTTGATGAGATTGAGTCGGTAAAGAACTCGTGTGTTATGTTGAGGGATAGGATGATCCCGTCGTTGTGAGATTGATGAGATGCGTTGAATTTCAGGGCAAAATTCCTTTAAGGGGGTTAGACTGTGATAACTGGTAACTTTTCCAGGGTTAAGTATTATAAAATATTATGATTTTATATTGAAGTCCTTCGATTTTGTTAGTTTTCTTGGAGAAAGCGGTGAAGTTGACTTCGGTTGACTTATTTTGCGTGAAACGGTTACAGTTAACCGGGTTTTAGGAGAGTCACGGGTTTCATAAGAGAATCACTTTTGATTCGTCTTTCCGTTTTGGAGTGGTTATGAGGTTTTCAGTGCTTTCGGGGACGTTTTCCCGCGTATAGCAAAAAATCGTCACGCAGCGCGTACCGGCACGACAGTAAATTAAGAATGGGTTTAAGTAGCTTTGGAAGAGCATTTAAGGAATTTATTGGTTAAGTAAATTCATAATTTAAAATAACACGGTCTAAATGCGTGAATCGTGGAAGTGTGAGTTAAGGGTTATCAGAAAACGGGAGTTTTTCGTGAAATTCGGTAAAAGACCGTAACAGTTGTGAAAGTAAAATTTTTGGGTGAATCTAAGGTGACAAGTCATTTTGAAGGTTTGGAATGCTTTTTAATTAATGTGAAAGGTTTCGGTCAAATTTGGACAAAAACTCGTATTTTGGTCCCAACGAGTTCGATAAATGTCCAAAATGAATTTTTAGGAAGTCTAAGTGGGAAATGTATCGTACAAATGATCTAGATTAGTGGAAAAACGTTTTTAAACTCAATGAAAATATTAGCTAACTTCGGGTGACGTTTTAAAGTAATAAAAAAATTGAGTTTTAAGTAAACCCGACACGAAAACGAGACACCCCGAGCTCCTTGGATGCTTAGACGAGTAAGGGACAAAGGGAGGGAACAAGCTGGCCTTTTTTGGCTAGTTGATTTATTCTTGGTACATAAGGTTTTGGCACCACTTGAACATGCATTTTTCTCTTCATTTGAATTCAAACAACAACAAAAGTATTCTCTCCCTCTCCTCTCAAACTTTCGGACGCAAACACAAGGCAAGAAACATTAAACTTTTGAAGATTTAGCAAGAACACGGGTTAAAAATCAATAGTGGGTTGATAGTTAGTAGCCTCAGGTTATAGAAAAAGTATTTGGGTTGTTTTCTACACGTCAAAACCGAACCAAGATCACCCAAACTTGTAAGTTTTCTAAATTTTGTTTAAACTTGTACTTTTATGTTCATTATGATGTCTAAATGCTAGTTGTACAAGTTGATCATCGTAAAAATCAAAAGTTGAAAACAAAAAATGTATGAAAAGGAGTGTTTATTTGCGTCGAAGTCAAACAAAAAGGGTGAAGGGTCGAAAGTTTGAATATTTTGGTTGTGGTGATAAATTTTATTTTTATGAAAAATGCTTTTAGGGCTTATTTTGGAAGGTTGCTTAAAAATAAGCTATTAATGGCTTATTTGGTTTCGGTTTGCTTCGGTTTAGGCTCGGCCCAACCGGTTTGTGGTTTTGGGCTTCTTTTGCTCTCGGTCCGACAAGTAGGAATGGGCTCGGCCCGTTTTGTATTCGGCTTATTAGCTTATTTGGTTTATAGCTTATTTGGTTTCTAGCTTATTTGGTTTTTGGCTTATTTGGTTTTTGGCTTATTTGGTTTTCGGCTTGATGGACTTCGGGCTTATAGCTTATTCGGTCTTGGCTTATGTGAGCCTATAGCTCACTTGGTTTCGGCTCGCATAGGGCTTATAGCTTATTTTGGGTTTCTACGTATATTAAGCTTATAATTTATTTTAGTTTCGGCTTATATTTAACTTATGTCGATTCGGCTTAATTTGGTGCGGCTTATTGGGCTTAAGGCCCAATGGTCTTTGATTGTATATTGGACTTATAAAAAGGGTTTTGGACTTTGTTTTAATATTGGGCTAAACTTAAAAGGTTAATGGACTTGGATTGGTTTTAGAAATGGTTATATTGGAATGGTTATTGGACTTGCATTGGGTATTTGACTGTTTGGACTACTAAAATAGATAAATGGATTTGCAAATACTTACAGGAATAGAGAACGGTTGATATGATCGATTTTAGTCATTGGTTGATAAAACGCTTTAAATTTTAAAACTTAGTTGAAAATTTAGGAAAAAGGGACTTGTTGAAATTATCGAAATATGAGGTTTGAAAACCTTAGAAATCTCTTACGAGCGAATGGGTCATGTCAAAATTTTGTGAAGAATGACACACTTAGAAAATGTTGTGAAATAATTATTTTGTGTCGACTCAACTAAAGGACAAAAGACGACTTTTGTAAACGTTAATTGTTGAGATTAAACGATTGATCATGAATATAATAAGACGATAAGATTTTATATTTACCCCGTTTAGCCCGATAAAAAGACGAAAATAATAATAAAATATTACTTTATTTTATTTTATTTAAAGTATTATGTACCTATATATATATATATATATAATAAATGTATATACATATCGTATCGATTCCAGAGATGTTTATTCGTTTATTTTCGATCTTTGAATTCTTACTTATTTCTCGTCGAATCCTTTTGGACCGTTTGGTCAGTTGTTTCGTTTTAGTTGTTGGATATGTTTTGAGTATTCGATGTCGATGTCGCACTTAGCCCAAGTGCATTGAGTTGATTTACTTAAGTACCACACAACCATAATACCAAAACGTTTGTAACGAGAATAAATGTTTGTAATGGGAATAAGAGTTTTGAGATAAGGATAAGCGTTTATGTAAATAAAATAATAATTTTGTGTGAGTAAAGACGAACGCTTGTACAATAAGACAATTTTGTACAAAATATTAATGAAGCGAAATAAATGTTAGGTCGTTGCCGGGTACCGTTGTGCGTAGTAGAGATTGTTTGGTTTGTTGAGTAAAGATTGTTTGGTTCATCGTGTATAGATTATCTGTGCGGTCATTATCATCTATTGAGGTGAGTTCTCGTAACCCCACTTTTTAAATCTTTTTTGTTGGGGGAAAATGATACTCAAATGTGTTTTAAACTGTGCGAAATATGGTTTTGTTTTTAAGAGAATGTTATGTGCTTATGACTGCTATGTGAATATTATGCGTTACATGATTGATTGGATCAGAGGGGTACGCCTATCCTAGTATCTGTGTGGTTATTCGCCCTAAATATTGCTCCAGTTGGTAGGCTTTAGGTGCGGTATGTCATTCGGGGTTGTGACCCTAAGAGCAGTAGGACACGTTGTGATAAGACTAGCGGGGATGCTAGGTCTTGGTACATGATTAGCGGGGATGCTAAGTCACGAGTTTGTGATTGTTTCCATATTCACTATCATAAAGCAAAATTGTCCAACTGTTTGAGATATTGGTACATCAACTGGGTTTAGGGTCAAACCTACGAGCTCACCAACATTATTGTTGACGTTTTTCGAGTATCATTTTTAGGTGTGTTGTTAACAAAGGTAAAGGAGGATTATTGGGGACCAAAGATGAATACATTTGAGAGTTATTTAAGGACAACTGTTTGCTTTTTCTAAGGTTGTGAAATTGTAAACTTTTGTAAATAAAATTTTGTAATTTAATGTATAGTATGATCTTGTATCTTGTGCGATGTGAATCATTATGTCGCATTCCCGTGTTTCCGCCACTGACGGGGTGTGACAAGCTTGCTAACTTAATTGCTAATTTAAAACTTGATATTGATGAAATTAAAAAGATTCAAAAGCAATTAAGGAAAGCAAACGCAACACTCAGTCATGAATTGAATGAAAGCAAATATGCTCTTACTGAGTCAAATGACATTCGGGATAGATTTAGAAGTGCCCTTCATCAAAAAAAGGTTGAGCTTGAGAAGTACATAACGTATAAAAACTGTCCACTTGAAAAAGAAGAGATCGAACGTAAATATAAAGAAACTCTTGATATATTAGCTCAGCAAAAGCACCAATCTCATGAAGCTTTAAAAACACAAGCATATGAAACTTTCCAATTTAAAGAGAAGAATGTTGCGTTAATACACTAAGGATCTTTAGAATACATTCAATATGATCTTCTTCGAAAAGAAAAATTACAATTTCAAAAGGATTTCAAAATAAGTCAAGATAAAGATATTGATAAAATAATTGCTTTGGAAAATCAAGTAAAGTTTTTAAACGACGTTGTTTATAAAACTAATGAGTCTGTCCAAACCATTCATATGCTAGCTCCTAATCCGAGTTCGTATTATAATGGTAGAGCAAGTTTTGTTAATCCTATGTACCTCAAGAAAGCCCAATCTGCTAAACCATGTTTATATAAGGTGTCATACGATAAAGATGATCTTGTGAATATTTTTGCACCTAACTGTGATGAGACCCTCATTCTTGAGGAAGAGAGTAGATCAAAATTGGATAAAGACAAAGTTAAACCTTATGACTACATATATCCAAACAGTCTTTATGAGCTTTTCACACCTCAAACCCATAAATCTCTTGATCAATTATACTTTGCCATGAAACTTAGAAAGAAATTGTGGAGAAAATCTTTTTTTAAACAAAAACCAAATATTGTGAAAAACATAGGATTTTTGCCTAATCAATCCTCTATGAGTAAGAGTAGACAAGTTTTTCATATTGTTAAACATAACCTTACTAATTTTCAAACAATCATTGACATGGATTGGCAAAGTCGTTTAGAACATCAAATGGACAAACCAATTCTCATCAGATAAATGTGCTTGTCAATGATCTTTTAATGCCTCTTGCTGAAAAGACAAGAGTAAATGCTAGTGAATTTGAAAGAGTACTTAAAGAAGAAATGTTTGATGATTTACAGTACGTTCAATCTCTTGAAAAAGAACTTGACGAACTGCAATCTGATAAGACTAAACATTCAAATGAATATGATCTACTTCTCCAAGAATGTCTCTCAAAAGATATTTTGTGTGCTGCATTAAGTTCTATGACTGATATCGATGAATATTCTGAAATGGCATGCAAATATCTAGAAAAAGTAAAGGAATGTGAATGTCTTAAAATTGAGCTTTCCAAACAAAAAGACACTGTTAGTAAAGAATATTATCATAACCTTTTAAAAAGTTTTTGTACTCTCGAGCAACACTCGATTTCTCTTGAACTTGCTTTACAACAATGTAAGGAACAGCTTAAAAATGACAAAGTTTGGAAACAACAAGAATCAACTTCGTTTCAAGAAATTAATCAAAACTATTTCGAGATACAAGATTTGAAAGCTCAATTACAAGACAAAGACATTGCCATTAGTGAGTTGAAGAAACTCATTGAGAAATCAAAAGGAAAGTCTATGGAAACTAAGTTTGATAAACCACTTGTTGTTCGTCAAACAAATGTAATTAAGGTTCCAAAACCATCAGTTTTAGGTAAACCGACTCCTTTTTTAGATTCTCTTGAAAAGAGAATTTTTTCAAAACCAAGGTCGGTTGCCAAGACTGATGTGCACAATGGGTTATTAAAACCAGTCACTCCACAGAATTTGCCTCAAACTGAAACTGGAAAACAAGCTGAAATCAACAAGAATGTGATTTAACAAGGAATGTATCTAATAGACACTAGGACAACACAAACTAGAACAACTCAGTTTCCTCAGACTTTTAGGAATTCTAACAATCATGTCTCTACTTCTACAGGACTAATTCACAACACTAGTGTTAGCATGCCACAACTTAGGAGCAATCAAATGAAAGATAAGGTTGTGCAAAACAATAGTCAAGTGAAGATTAAGCAGAAGGAAGTAGAAGACCATCATAGGATTTCTAGTATTTTAAATAAAAACAAAGTCTGTAATTGCATGCAATGATAGTTTAAAGTCCAGAACTTTGAATATTAATGCTGTTTGTGCAACTTTTGGTAAATGTGTGTTTAATTCAATTCATAATGCTTGTGTTTCTAAGTTTTTGAATAACGTGAATGCTAGATCTAAGAAGCCTCAAGTAGTGCCCATTAGACCTAGAAAACCCATAAGAAAAAACAAACCAATCTGTTGCAAGACCCCCTAAGAAAATAGTTGCTTCAGACCCCACAATCTATAAATCCAAGAGTTACTATAAAATGCTTTATGAGAAAACCATTCAGGCATTTTTTATATTTTTATGAAAATAAAAGAAATATTCACAAATTCAAACACAAATCGTCAAATGTCACGATAGTCGTTTCACAGCCTCCCCGGTAACGGCGCCAAAATTTGATTCGCGTTTTCTTACCCCTATTTATATATAGATAAATGTAAACAAATATAAATATATAACAAGGATCAGAATCCATAAAATCAATGAAACCGGAAGTAGTATAGAGTATCTCCGGGTCGTTATGTCCCAACGAGGCTTGAATGGAAAATCGAAAGACGAAATGATAATTGATGTTTGAATATGACAAGGATATGATTGGGCACTAAACCTAATAAGCAAATTCACGAAAAGATAAGCAAGGAACATAAGCTAGAACAGGCATAAAAGCTAAAAATGGTAAAAACACTAAAAACTTTTATACTAAGACACAAATAAGCGCAAATAAACTTAAGACAAACCAAATAAGCTAGACTAACTCTAAATAAGCAAATTCAGCAAACAATTAAACTAAGTTAAGCAAGAGAAACTCAGCAGTACTAACAACAGTACTAAGTGTTTTAACTAACAGTACTAACTTGGAGTTAGTACTGCTAGCTTTGAGTTAGTACTGCTAGCTTTAACAGAACACAATGAAACAAGAAATAAGCAAATAGGCTAAAACAGATATTTAACTACCCTTAATAAGCACTCAGACATAAGAATAAGCAAATAGAATAAACTAAAGTGGCAAATCAGCTAAAAAGCTACAAACTGATAAACTATTAAGATTGCTTTGAAAAGGCAACTTACTCCTAAAGACAGTAAAGGAAAATGGTTTAATCTATTCTAAAAAGCTAAGAAAATCTTAAATAAGCAGAAATAATAAGCTGATAAGCTAAAATGAACCACCAATAGTAACAGTTTTCTATCCAGTATACTGGAGTTAGTACTGGTAGCTTTAAGTTAGTACTGGTAGCTTTAAGTTAGTACTGCTAGTTTTAAAATCCCAAAAATGAACTAGCAGTACTAACTAAGAGTTAGTACTGTTAGTTCAAAATATCCCTTAAAGTTTTCACAAATCATTTTTCTCTTTATATTAAGCTGATTTGGTCCTAAACTATTAAAAACAGATTGTTAAATAACAAAATAGAATACTTATAAACAGGTTTTAGTCAAGAATAAGCACTAATAAGCAGTTTATACAGTATATATAAGAAACAGAAAAAGAGAAACTGACTACACCTTGCTCAAAAAAAAAAAACAAGGCTAAACCAGAATCTACAAGCTCTTGCTTGCATAAAATATGCTAGTTGTGTCAATAAAGCCCATCCAGACTGGCTTATTTACATAAAATAATGCTGTGGTGTATTGAGAGTGTTTTTCTCTTTAATCTTAACTTTTTAAATTTACTTAATTAAAGCAGCTTGTAAACAAGCTGTGTTGAGAGCTTTTGATTACACAAACACACAATTTAGAATCTTACACGTATGATTATAAATTGACTTAAACCTCCAATTTGTATTAAACTTGAAAGCTGTTACAATGTTGAAAGTTAAAGCTGTTATGACTTGATAAAACTAAGATTAAGTTAAGATTATTCTAAGATATTAAAAACTAAAAAACTAAACTTTGTTGCTAAAGGCTTACAAAAGGCTCTATTTATAGCCGAAGTCTTCTTCTCTTTGACTTCTTTCTCTTGTGTCTTCTGTGTTTCTTTGTAGAGACAAAAACCAAGTGTGCTTGTTGTGTGAGGTGATTATAAAAACAAATACTACGCCTTCATTTATTTTGTGGTGCTTCTTTGGAGTCAATCTCGGCCATCGAAAATACTTGGGAATGGTGAAGGATTGCCAACATGGCACTTATACAGGGGGGGGGTTGATAGAGGAGTGGTTGAAATGATTTTTCTAGGGTGTTGAGTGGTTTTGCAGGGTAGAAGGTATGGGACGACATCCAAGTTGTACCTGGGTTTTTGTTGGGGCGGGAAAGAAGGCTTTTGGGTAAGTAGGCAGTTTTGTCCCCTCAAGTTATATAACTTGAATGCAATCTTTGCCCGGTTTGCAATTTTGACCCTTGTCTTTTTCTTTTGTAATACAACTTGAGGTTTGGCAGTTTTAGTCCCTCAAGTTGTATTTTCTTCATGTGGTGGGATTTGGACTGAACTTTGGCTTTGGTATTGCATTTGTCATTGCAATCCGTGCTTGTTTGGTAGTTTTTGGGCTTTCTTTTTGAAATATCCGTTCCTGCTCAATTCAAACGCCAAAACATACACTATACAATGTATCTTTGGTACGACTTTTTAGTCTTTTAAGTCGTTTTTAATGGAAAATGTATGTGTATTTTAAGCACATACCAAATCCCACATTCATAAGGTATTGCCGTGTTCCTCACGCAATGTTATGAAGTAACACTCAAGAAAACCTAGAATCTTAATCCCCTCGACTAATAACCTTCGAAAAGTAGCTAAGTGTTAGTTCATGGGGAATTAAAGAATCAATGCTTCGACAAAGTCCCGTTTTACACATTTTTTTATATGTACACTTACTATCCCTAATCTTTTTTGGATTTTCCCTTTTTCTTTCTGACTGCCTGTTTGACTTCCTTTATTTTATCAACATTGGGGATCATGAATGAGAAAGGCGGCCATAGAATATCTACTGGAAGTCCTGAGGCTAAATTCATCGTCCCCGATTTTTCACTTGATCCAAACAGCATTAAACAAGATCATTTGTCATTATAAGTCATATTGTTAAGCACTCTTATATGACTTGGAACTTTTAACTCCCCAACATGGATATAATGATTTAAAATGTGTGTACTCATTTCACTCAACCATAGATCAACTTTTTTCCATAGTCGTATTCAAGATGATCAGACTCAGCATCAACTTATTAGGACATGTAACATCTGATTTTTAAAGAACGGAATTTAATGTCAGAACTTTTTGCAACATCTTCATTATTATATCATAAGTTCTTAAAGCTAGGAATGCGTTGCTTAGTTTGAACAACCTACCTAGGCCTCGCTCCTAGTAGGTTTTCCAACCAGCGGACTGGTGGTTCTTAGTTGAAACCCACCCCGTTGCTAGCGTAGTGGGAAATCACATCAACCACCTTTTCCTAATATGGCTAAGGATAGGTGTCTTAGTTTGGAACCTCAACTTTAGACTCGATTCCTGGTGAGATATCAACAACACACCAAATCCCTAGAAGTATAGAGGTCTTAGTTGAACCACCACCTCGTTACCAGAGGAGTGGGATATCACGACACATCCTTTACTTGCTCCATATACTCAAATGTATGCTTTCATTGCATTTAATTTTATTTATTCATGCATTTTTGTCATTCATATTACATTCATGGCTTCTTTGGATTTTAAAACCTTATGTTAGCTTAAAATATGTGGCTATTTCGGAATTACATTAGTTTATAATTAGCATGACACGTAGGGTCTAGAAATGTCAAGTGTAGTAAGTAGATCGTGTTCCGGCTAATATATTTCCCCTCCATTTATTCCTTGGAGGGGTGAGGATCATAATTTTGTAATAAGGTGTGTGTGTTTCTCTCTCTTGAACCACACACATCTCCTTTTCCTCAACTAATAATATGGATTTGTATTTGTTTTATCCTCCCCGACCTCCGGGATCATTTTGTTTGCTTGTGAAAAATTCTTTTTTTTTTTTTGGATAACAATTGGTACCAGAGCTAACCGGGGGTGTATTGTATTCGTGTGTGTTGTGTTTGTGATTTTGTTGTGGTATTATTGAGCTTATTCGATTCGATCTAATCACATTTGGTATCAATCGCCACGGGGTGGGTTTAGTGGTCTAGTTGTGCCTTGTTTTTTTCTTTTCCTACTTTTCGTACGTTTTTTTTTCTACGTTTATTTTTTTTCATACGTTTATTTTTTCTTTACTAGTTAATAGTTTATTTCATTTTCTACTGTTTCTTTCTTTTGTTTCATTACTGTATCACGTCTCTTTAACAACAAGGACGAGCAACATTCAAGATTGGATCGAACTAGTGACCATCTAACGAGTGTAAGATTGCAAGCATCGAACTAGTGACATCGAACGAGTGACATCGAACGAGTACCATCGAACTAGTGAAACCATCGAACTAACGAGGTTTGAACGAGTAAACTTCACAAGGACCGAACGAGTAGAAAAAGGAAGAGGTTCGAACGAGTAAACTTCACAAGGACCGAACGAGTAGAAAAAGGAAGAGGATCGAACGAGACCATCGAACTAAAGGGACCGAACGAGTAGAAACATTAAAGGATCGTAACAGTGCTTTTATCAAAATGATCGAAAGAGTCGAAACCAAGAGGGACCGAACGAGTAGAAACCCTTAAAGATCGAGTTTGTAAAGGTTTAGGACAAGAATCGTACAATATTTTGTTTTTTAGTCGAATTGTTGCAAGAAAACAAAAAGAGGTACAGGTAGCGGTTTGGCAGTGGTCCCCTTTATCTGGCAGCGGTTTGGTATTTTTACTAGTAGCGGTTTGGTAAAGAAATGTGCCAGTGGTTTGGTTCTTTACTAGGCACCGGTTTGATAAAACAGGTGGCAGCGTTTTACTCTTTTCATGGTTAACCCAAACAAAACTCTGCCAAAATTAAAAGTCCATAGCGGTTTGGTCAAAATCCAAGCAGCGGTTTGACTGGCAGAGGTTTGCTAAGCTTAGGCAGCGGTTTGCTTAGACGTGGCGGTTTGCCAATTTTTCATAGCGGTTTGATCAGACACTAGCAGCGGTTTGCTCTATGTCAAGGCAGTAGTTTGCCAACATTTTTATCCAGCGGTTTGTTCAACTAAATTGGCAGCGGTTTGTCACCTCATAGCAGTTTGACACATAGAAAACCCTGGGTTTGAATACCTAATTTCCCGATAAATTTTCAACCTTACCGCAAAGGTCGATCCGCGCATCAGGTGGGCATGTTACCGACTTTGGGCATATGACCGAATTTGGGAATCTAATAATCAAAACAAGAACACCAAAGCAAACACAACACTTAATCCTAAAACAATCATTAAAGATCCACTTAAACGTTAAAACGGCTATAGATTTAGACCTTAATGTCAAGTGATCATGAAGTTTATCTAGTATCCCTTATTTGAGATTGAAGTAGGTTTCACGAAGGCGTCTACTTATTTCATCATCGAGACTTCCTTCTACTTTCTAATTCTTTTCTTAAAACCCCTCTATCGATTGATGACTTGCTTGAACATATACAGTTATGATTGAGACTTTGATTTTTTAGTTTTCAATGGTCGGGATGGTTCGTTGAAGACCTGGTTAACTATCACTTTAAGGAGTTACGTTGTAGTACTCAGTGTCACACGCAGATGCCGATGTGGATAATTTCAAGAGGTGTTGTACTTCCTATACTTTTGATGTTGGGTATAGGGTACTTAGAGGCTTTCTTCTGCACTGTTCTTCAATCAACAACAGTGCAAGCTTAAGTAACAAATTTAGAGAATTTTACTTCATTTTCAAGTTTGGAATATTCGGTTTACTTCACCAAGTGGTCACAACAATAGCCGACAGAATACGAGGTTGGTAAGTCAGCCAGAGAGTTAAAAGGTTGAGATGTGATCAGCAACTCTCACGGGATATTTGAAGCTACTGAACGTCAATGATACTTCACAGTCTCAGCAAAATCTTTCAAAGTTCTTCAATGTCTTTCATAACTTTTCAAGATTGTTGCTTATGAAAATAGCTTCTCGTTTATATGGTCGTACACATCAATGATGCTTCTGAGAGTTTGAAACCATCATGGGGGAATACGTGTACTTTGATGTAATCATGTCAACTTTTAGGGGGAAGTAGTTTATACTACTTTACTTAGTATGGTTTGTGAAGTATTCTGCATGCGTGAGAATAATTTTTGTTGATTTCTTGCATGTACCCTAAAACGGATATTCACCAAGACCAAATGTCATGATACAATATAGAAGCAGTATTAGTTGATGTAAGATGTACACATGTGAAGGATGACTCCTTAAATGTCAATTGCTCACACTCGGGACTTAGTTGACTTTGGTGTAGTAATTCACATCAGCACTATCCTGGAGGAAGAAAAGTGCATTTCCGGGTCTTAATTGATTTTGGTGCTACGGTTTTGACTTCGTTAAAAGGGATAAATTGTGTACTTCAGGTATTGGATGATTCTTCGACAAAATTCTGCTGTGCACTTTAAATGTCAATGTTAGAAGATCGTCCAAGTTACAACAATGTTTCAGAATCTGCTCAAGATACGGATGTTGGTTTGGGGGAAGCTGATTTAAAAACTCTGCCAAAAAGGAGTATATGAAGAAAGCTTTTCAAGACATGCTGCATGAATTGGGGGAAGTTAATCCAACTCATTCATACTACAATGGTTCCAGAACAAGTCAAGACATAGAAGATCCAAGCTGGAGTACAAGTATCAAGACAGGAAGACACAAACGTCATCTACAACATTGGAAGTGCCTTGGATGTCATTATATTATGTTGTATATGTACTTGTTAGGAACATTGTAAGTAATTCCTTATGTCCACATATTAGGGGAAGATTGTTAGCCTTAAAATATAGGATAGTAGGCGTATATATACCCTCCTATACTTCCATAGGAGGGTGAGGATTCATATTGTATCTCATAAGTGTGTGTTGTTTCTCTCTCTAGAAAACACACACACTCTTTTATTTTTCTCTCTACAATCTTAATAATATGGCTACTTATTTATTTAATCCTTCCCGACCTCCGGATCGTTAGTTTTAGGCTTGAATCTTTATGTGTAACAATAGGTTCGAGTATCTTGTCAGACGACTTGGTATGAGATGTTTGACTCTAGCAGAATTAGAGGTTCTGGCAAATAAGACTGCTTGATATTTCATCAAACATCGCATTGTAAATATTTTTGAAAAATCAAATACAAAAATATAAAACTTATAAAACCAAATACAAAATTATAAAATTTCAATAAGCAAATACAAAATCAGAAAATCAAAATTTTCAAAAAGAATCTTCTCGACATGTCTCTTGGAATCATTAACATTTACGTAACTAGGAATGACGATTAATATTGTCACGGGTATGTAAATGAAGTTCGAGCAAGAGTTCAAAATTTTAAAACATGTCATTTCTAATTTTCTTTATGACTTGTAATCGCTCTCAGATTACAACTCGGACCCAACGTCAAAGGAGAGTGTACGCATAAGTGCATTTATCCTTAAAGTTAGAAGAGAAGTTTTCTAACATGTGATTTTTCAAAAGTTGAACACAATTTTTCAAGAATTTTTCAATGACAATTTAAAACCTTTTAAAATTATGTGTTCAACACTCCATCCCTCACAAAGTTTCCAAAGACGTTCATTTAACAAGTGGTTTCATTTTTATAAATGAGTCAATTGTTTAGGGGGAGTTTTTCGAAAAACAAAGTTTTAATGATTTTGAATACATTATCTCACGATAATTCTTATGAATTCAAAACATTATCAAAAGTCTCTTAATAACAAATCAGTAATAATGACATAACTTACTATCGAATGGTTGTTATAAGATGATCCAGTGTCTAAGCACAATTTTTCAAGAATTATTCAATGACATTTCATAATCTTTCAAAATTGTGCGTTCAACACTGTCTCACCCTTAATTTTTTTATTCTTTTTACAATTAGGTATCATTTTTGTGGTGTCAAACATATGTAGAATTAAGGGGGAGCAAGAAGAAAAAGTTCCACATAATTCATGTTGTAACATTTTTCTCCCATGGTATTTTCAAGACAAATTTTAATCACATGGTATTTCAAAGACTAAGTGAATTAGTATTTAAAATAAGAGGAGAAATGTGATTAAAATGTGATCTAGAAAAATAATAAGTGATCTAAAGACCCAAAGTGCTTTTCACTTCTACCCACATGTGCAAAACACTTCCGTTTATCGATGCACGTGTGAATGGGTTTTTTTTAAAAGATGAAACTCTCAAAGTGTCAAACGATTTTGATAATTCTATCAAATACTTTGATTGATTTTTAATGGTTTTATGGTGAGGATCAAATACCCAACAACCTATTAATTTCATGACGATTCTGAAGTCATAAGGTGGTTAGGTTATGTATAGGTCCTATGATCCAACCAGAATCGAAGGGATCTACCCAAGGACACTCCATAGTTAGAAATAGCAATCCTTAGGTATGATTTGGATAAGAATGAGAAACAGGAATAATGCCGACTAAGACAAGAGTTAACATTGGAACAATCACAACAAGGTGTTAGTAATGACGTCTTGGTAAGCATTAAAGGGGTTGAAGAATGAAAAAGAATATATGGATAAAGGGTCTAAAGAAAAAAGCCCTCCACAAACATTTAGGCAGAAAACGAGTCAATACATATGCTATTAGAATCACAACCCTTCCCAGCCATTTGAGTTTCTCTCAAAAGAGACTTTTCTCATTTGTCACGGAGATTAACACGACTTCTATTGACTTTCTCACTCCGAGTTAGTTGATATTGAAAATGTGGTAGTCAGCTTTAGCCTCCGATCACTAAAACCAAAATGCACAAATCGAGTCTAGAGCCAAAGGAGATCAATCTATAAATCTCATTAGGACACATTTCTTGAAAAACACTTGTTGTTCAACATCTAGAAAACAAGTGATAACAAAGAGTCCTATGCATTATCCTTGTGATTATGCAAGAACATTCAGAGTGATGCTCTTTAGCATTCAACAGTGAAGAATGGAAATCCTTCCAGAGTCAACCTCAAACAGCTCTACGGTAGGTGACTTGTGAGATTATATATGAATCAAACTTGTGATAACTGGATATCGATTTTGGTTCAGTAAATGAATTGACGACTCAATCAGTAAGATAGTAACTAACTGAATCACTCATATCGTGCTGTCTGCTTTAAGACGTTCCGGTATTGAGAACAAGCAAGCATGGTGAATCTAATACATATGTGTTAGTGGATCTTATGCTTTACGCTGGAAACCCTGTCAAGGAGATTCTTCTAAATTGAATCTACCTAATCACAGGTCGGTCCTCACGGAACCGGAGGTTATCGCAACCATATTCTGACGAATGACAAAGCCATATTCGTCCATATCTACTGTTTATTACTAACATTTAAATGTAGGTACAAACGACGATGTTGGAGCCTCATTCCAGTAGAATCTAATTCATGACTACATGCTCATGCTCAAACTACAAAGACATAAGCATCAAGATTTAAGAATCAAGAAAGCTCATGAATTAAAGACAAATTCTTCCGCAACTCTAATATTTAAGATCTTCCTTAAAGATATCAAGATTATCAAGATAAATATTGTCAAGGGAGATTGTTAGCAAGCTTTCAAGATGATGCAAAGTATGAGCATGTTGGTCAAGACACAAGATCGCAAGGTGGCAAGGATCTCAAGGAGAAAGATTTAAAGATCTTAGAACTAAAGAAAAAGTCAAAAGTAAATGATAAACGCTCCAGATCGAAGATCACACAGCATGAAGGGATAAGCCTACAACAAAGATAAAGACCAATACAAAGATTCAAGAGCTCAGAGACAAAGAACTCAAAGACCTCGCTTCGGGGGAGATTGTTAGCCTCAAAATATTGAGTCGAACATAGAATCTTCGGTCTTTACTTAATATACGTTGTAATAGGCTAGAACGGGAAACGGGCTCGTAATATTAACTAATATTGTACGTGTTGCGGGCTAAAGCCCAAAGTAATCCCGAGCCTGGCCCATTAAGTAAGCCTAGGCGTCCCATGTTGATCCTAGAGCTATAAATACCCCTTTTCCACATTGTAATCCACCACTCTTTCTTTTTTCTTATTTCTTTCCCTCTCTCTAACTTCTTTATGCTTTTCTTATCATTTTCTTATCTCTTTTCTTGGTTTGATTATGGAAGTGAAGTGATATATATTAAATACAACAGTGTGTTATCATGTACTTGATTGCGAGAGGTAATTTACCTTCAGGAATAGACGCCCATTATATCTAGGTTGGGTACCCAATATACCTTTGGGAAGATGTACCCAATGTTATTGAGTTCTATTATGTGATATGTTATTGTGTGATAATACTCAATGCCGTATATGCATATCTTCTCGCTATTGTCCTACTTAAACTATATGCACAACAAATGGGTTTATTACTTAAATCTACGAGCTCACTAACGTTATATTAACATTTTCGAGTATTCATTTTCATGTAATCAAGTTACTGTGTCTAAGGAGGAATAGAGCCTTCATGCATTGCCTAGAGAGACTTAGGATGTAGCCCTTCCAGGTTACTCACCCCTTGTGTTATTTGCATTAGTATCTTATGGCAGTCTTGAACTATTTGTTTATTTGTACTTGTCCCGGGTTGTGGGATTATTATGACTATGTAGTTATGTTATCGTGGTATTGACTATCCATGATATAAGTCTCCACTTGTGTCGGGAGTCGTCATGACACTTTTATGATAATCTTTCATTTAGTAAATTCTCTATTGTCTTATATCAATGTGTTATGACGATCCTGTTTGTTACATCTTATGTTTCCGCCTTAGACGGGGTGTGACATAACGGATGATAACATTTGCACATTTTTTGCAAACTAACTTTATCAGAACTTATGACCAATATTAGACTTTAAAGGATATCAGAAATCACTTATTGTCCATAGCCCATGAATAACGAATGACACTTCTGAATATAACAGTTATGAGTACAACTTATACAATGCATATAAATTTAGCACTTATGACCAATTACCAGACCTCGGGGAATATCACAAAGCAGTTATAACCGCACACCTGACTCTAAAGGCCATGAGAAAGCTTAAACAAACAGAAACATACATCCATTAATTCAATTAACACTCTAACAATATTAGAGAATCTAAAAGACATTAGAAAGCCTAAAGAAACACAAACGCAAGCATCTAAAACACGATCAATTGAAAATAAAATATAACTGATAGCATACCACAAAAAAATTAACACAGATTTGTATGAAACTATAAACTTTCACATTAGCTGGTTACATCATACGCAATATAAGTTGTGCCAAATTTGGACGTGTCTATTTTTTAAGTATTATTCTTTAGTGCAATGAAAGACTGCATGCATTTTTTTCCTATAAAATTACAACAAGTAAACAATCAAAAAAGTGTAAACAATCATTGTAACCTTTTTACCAACACAGAATGTTAATTGTTTCATGAAAACAACAAAGCATACAACATCAACCCCTTCTACCAAGACCTCCTACGAAAATTATATACATTATTTCAGCTAAGTTAAACACATAAAATTAGGAGAACAATGTTAGTCACGTAACAATGAGATTGTTGACATGCATTTTGAACCATATCATCTTTAACATGCTAATAAACAACTTGTGACCAAAATGTCCAATCAAACACTATAAGAAAAACCAATATAGCAAACAAAGATAGTATCAATCTACTACACACGTGCCTTATTCTGAAAAAGAATGCCAACAGGTCATTGATGCAAAATTAATCAATCAACCCACCAAAGGTGTACATGATACAACATACGTAGAAACTGCAGAAATAATATGGATCTTATGATAGAGGACTCTTAGTTAACCCTATAAGCACAAACCTTTGATTCATCAACACAGAGGCCCCACAATAAAAGCACCAAAGGCAAGTTGAAAAAAGAAACTACAAAACAAACGGAAACACACATCCAACAATTGAATTCACATAATAAAAATATCAAAGCATCCAAAAGACATTGGAAAGCCTAAAGAAACACAAACGCAAACATTTGAAACACGATCAATAGAAAATAAAACATAACTAATAGCATACCACAAAAATAAAGACATATTTATACGACCTATCTAAACTATCACGTTAGCTGTTTACTTCATACGTGGTATCAATTGTGCCAAATTTGGACGCATCTATTTATGAGCTTTTGTTCTTTTGTGTACTGAAAGACAAACGTAGTTTTTTACTATAAAATAACAACAAAACTATCAAAAACGTTTAAGGAAGTCAATAAAACCTTTTTACCAACGCATGCTGTCATTTTTTTAATGAAAATGATAAAACATGAAATATCAGTCCATTCTGCCAAAATTGCCTGCACAAATTACATACATTATTTTAGCTGAGGTAAACACATAAAATTAGAAGAACAATAAGAATGACGTAATAATGTAATTGATGACATACATTTGTTTACCCTATAAGTACAAACCTTTGATTCATTGGCGCACAGAGACCCCAAAATAAAAGCATGAACAGTAGGCTGAAAAATGAAACCACATATAAGAACGTATGCTTAATAAGATCTGTAATTCTAAGGATGGCCAAAAACTATATCATAAATATATATGAGCACATACCATACTTTAAAAGTCGCGTAAATAATACGAAACACTCATGACGACAGGTTATACAAAGCACGTGGAATCAAAACTTATAAATACATATTGGCATTTAAAAGATACGTCAAAATTTAAACTAACCAATATACATTTCCATAAATACACTAAAAACAAAGCAAAAACACTTATGACCACAAGTTATACAACTTAGTGTACAATCAAAAATTATAAACACATATTGGCAGACATGTCAAAATTTAAACAAACCAAAATACATATCTATAAATTCACTAACAACAACATAAAAAAAATTTCAAAACACTCTCAATCAAATTAAGACCTAACTATTTAGACAATAAAATGAGCATGCATGGTATAAAGCTAAAAAAACACAAATTAACATAGAAACTAAGAAAAAAATCATTATAATCAGACATATCCCAAAAACAAACATCTACACTTAACAAACAACATACAAATTAAAGAAATACCGTATGTTAACAATTCAAGTAGCAATCATGCTTCGAACTCCATCTTCAAAACACTAAAACCACTAAACAATCACCCTCCTTCAAATGTAACACAACTTTAGAGAGAGAATAATAGTTGAGATAGAGAGAGAAAGAACACAATTGCATGTTTATCGCAAAAG